>UELU01136701.1:0-55255 GCA_900490025.1 Megastigmus dorsalis | reverse complement strand
AGTTTGATCTATGAGGACGAGGCAGCGAAGTACAATTGAACGATCGAGTGAACTTACCTGTAAGTGAAGCTCGATCATAATTGTACGAGCTGCCTCGTCCGAAATAGATCAAAACCCACCCAGTAATATATAAATGGTTTTTCCCTGATACCCCTATTTCTTTCGCAATTTAGTAAAACTTTAAAATATAATGACGATCGACGAAGAGAGAAGCCAACGTGAGGCGGGGACTGCGACACCTGAAAGGCGAAGCGCGTTTTTCTTTTCTTTTTTATATATATACTTTCAAAATTCTGTGCAAGAACGCATGGGAAGCGATACTACCAGTTTGATCTATGAGGACGAGGCAGCGAAGTACAATTATGATCGAGCTTCACTTACAGGTAAGTTCACTCGATCGTTCAATTTTACTTACAAGATCGTTGCTTTGTTTCTGCACTTAAATTCACGAAACCTTTTGTAAAGTAATCTTAAATACCTATTGTAGATGCCGAAACTTTGTTATTAACTTTTAATTGATTTAAATAACCAAAATTAATAAAAATAGACTTCGAACGGTAGATGGCGCATCAATCGCACCGAGGAGCACTCTTAAGCGATTTATTTTACAGGTATCCGCTTCTGTTATTCAAAGTCTCGTTATAGAATCCGTTATAGCATCGTTTCAAATAAGAGATTTCCATTTCTATAAAAATGTCTGTCAGCGACTATAATAAAAAAATAATAATTTTATTATATTAGGGCAAATACATTAATGATTTTTGATGTGAAAAAATTCTCGGGCGTTACCGGTATTGCTGAATATGAATTTGATACTAGACTGACAATTCTTTTTTGAAAAATTATTATTATTGCAAAATCGATAAACAAATTTAGTTTTTCCTTCTATTTAATGATTTTTGATGCAAAAAAATTCTCGGGGGTTTTCAATATCGCTGAACATAAATATAAAACCGGAATGGAAATTTTATCCTGCAAAATTATAGTTATTGCAAAATCAATATACAAATTTTGTTTTCACCCCAATTGAAGAGTTTTGCTGCAAAAATATATTCTCGGAGGTTTTCGATACCGCTGAACATGAATATAAAATCGGAATGGCAACTGTATTGTGCAAAATTATTGTTATTGCAAAATCAATAAACAAAAAATAACAGGTAATTGAAAACAATGCTATGATATTGTGCAACAAAAAGCATTTTCAAAACATTGTAATTAAGCTCTTTTACCTTCTATAGTTTCAGAGAAGAGGATGTGTTTTTGAATTTTGAAAATAAAAAGTTCGGATGAGAAGTTTTCAAAGTTTTTAAACTTAAGAAAGTTAGCGTAAATGTTGCATAACAAGTCAATTGTTTCAGTTAATCCGCAATGGTCAAAATGTATAGAAGAGCCGACTTGGTTTATTCCAGTTACGAGAACCTCCAAACAGTTGAGGAGCAGATTGGAAAACGATTGTTATCAAAGTAGGGAAATGTTATGCGCGATGGTACAGAGAGTTGAATTCGGACGTCATTAATTACTTTTTGTTTGATTTAATTCGTCCGAGATCTCACAGCTAAGGGAGTAGCAGCAACGACAGACGCGAGCGCAAGACAAAACAGGATTAATTACGCGAGAGCGCAGAATATCTGCCTGTACATAATCAGGGCGACTGGGCGAGAACCTTTGTACTTACTTGGGTTGCTTTCCCCATGATTTGACTTTGCCCATAGAAAGTCAGACACGAATAGTAAGTACTTATATAAGTTGCGATTACGACCGAAACTTTGCCGCGAAAATTCACGCTGAAAGCAGCAAAGGTTTGAGTACTTGTTTTGTTCTACGTTGATTCAATTGACAATTAAAAGATGAATTTCGTTGGTGCGAACAGAATATTTTTTTCTATTTTCAACGATTTTTTTTTGTGAGACGATATTCATAAAACTCATTTATTCTATTTTCTATGCCAAATAATCGTATCCGCATGAGTAAAAAATGCTAAGCGATACCTCGGAAACAAACAGCTACGCAACCGCATCATCGGTCAATCATCGATCTAAACCGCAGTAATTTGCATCGGTACAACTTTTTTCCTTGGTACGTTCACCCGGAAAATAAGCCGGGTCGACGCGTAGCGCAAATAATTCAAGTCCTCCGCGATTGCAATCCACGTGCCAAGTCCCGAAGACAAAAAGTGAGAGCGAACAAGCGAGATAAGTAAGTGCGCAGCTCGTCGAATACACCATTAGCGCGACAGCAATAATTATCGGGCGAGCTGTTCGCGCATTACAAGCGAGTCGGATGCGATTAGGCGGATCCTAATGGGCTTTGGACGGCCACCTGATGCCGCGAGTGCGCGCCCGAGTTTTGACGCCTGCGCTGCATCGACTCCTCACTGCCTCGGCTTCTCTCGGCTCGCTCCCCTATGCATTCTGCAAAGTTGCCTGGCTCTGGCGTTGCTCGGACGACTGTTGCTTCATCGCTAGCTAGGAATTGCTAGGAGACGATCCGTTCGCTTCTAGACTTTAAATTGAGTAAAAACTCTTTTAAAGTAAAAATTACACCTTAAGAATAAAATAAATATGCCACTTTGCGTCATGTGCGAGTCTACAAATTTAAGCGTCTTGATGTATATAATTGATAAGTATTATTAATATATTAATTAAAAAGCAATATATTTGTTGCGAAATAAAGAGAAAAGATGTAAAAAGTATTAATTGTAACAAACCCAGTACAGCCCAGGGTTAAGTGATCAGTAGCAAAATAATAACTAAGGGAGTAAAACTGAAGGCAGTAATCCCCCGAGAAAATAATCGAATTCCCGCCCGTGATATTCTCCCGTTACTCTCGGACGTAATGTACTATTTACGTACTAGTGCGAAAATCGACTATTTTGCATACTAGTGCAAGTACGCAATTGGTAAACAAAATAGGGTTTTCCTGCACAGCTCGGGTTGGGTTTGAAAGCCCTATTTTGGGTATTAGTTACTATACGTAATGCACTATTTTTCAACGGAGCGTATGAAATTCGACTTCTCATGGCCGTTGTACATATGTGAAGTTGCCTATTCTCGCATTTTTAAAAGTAGTGTTCGAATAAAATTTCATTTAGTGCACAGCATTTCGTTTTTTCTACCTGTAACAAATGCTTCTATTTCACATTAAATAAAGCGGATCCTCCCTGCAATTTCGACCGCAGTTTATTTTGATCACAATAATGGTCATAGACTAGAGAGACGAGACGAGACGTGATTCATGCCAAGATTACTTGATCGCGCAAGTATAGGGTTCAGGTACTTTACAAACTACACTTAGTAATGTATAAAAATGTTTCATTAATAATAGTTTACACGTATAAAGAAAAATTTAAAGGACCGTTAGTTATAGCATACATAATAATTAGTTTCTGTGGCCAATGATTGAAATGACAATGAATGAGGCCTAGTACGGTAATTCGGTCGGCCGAGGGATGGGCTCGTAATTCATAAGTGCCGGATTCGAGCCAAGGTTTCGATCGACTTATACAAGCACCTCTGTAAAATATTACCTGTGCTTTACTTACAAACACAACATTAAGCTCCGTCGCTGATTAATACCCAGATGGGCCAAGCAGAAATACAGCAACGTTAAATGATGCAAAAGAAATCTAGCAAATGCAGTAGAAATCTCAAAGTATAGTCAGGCAACAATAATATTGAATGACTTGGCTATTATAGCGATACTAGGTTAATTTTGATAATGTTTCTTTTTTAAACAAAGCACGTATGTAATATTTTACCGGAGCCCATCGCTCTGGCGATCGAGCAGCACCCTATAGGCCTCAATTTGATACTATTTATAATTTATATTCTTAAATACATTAGAAACCAATACTGAATTAGAAGTAGTTTTTTTTTTAATTGCAAAACTTACGTAATTAATTTTTTAAACCTTTAAGGTTATGCCATACTGTCAATCCTAGTACATAATTACTACATATACTAAATAAACATACTATTTTTCCTCGATTGCATTTCAATATATTTTCGATTTATCGATGAGAGTCTCATGTTGTATATTATAGTGATAAAGATATGGAAATCTGTAATTGAGAACCATCTCGACTTGTTTATTTAGCGTAGCAATGATAATATTTCAAGCAGTATAGTTGCAATTACAAAATGGTCAGACGGCAGTTGCAGTTGATAATGAACATATAATAAACAAATATTTTTCTATATTAAGTAAATCTTAAAAAGTAGCTATACATAAAAATTGTTCTTGCATACGTCAACCGCTAGAGGACGTATCGGCCCACTATTGCACCCCCAAGAGAAATAGAAGGTGTACGTGATGGCTTGCAAATACAGAAAATCGCTACCAAAGTTTTCAGTATATCTTTCAAAGCGATCTCTGCATAGGAATGAGAGAAGCGCGGCTTGCATCCCTTTTTGAAATTGTTCTGCTTTAACTTGGCTGCATTTGTGCAGCATCGCGGGAGCCACGCAGAACTTATAGGTATCGTCTTATATACGAAAGGTTTCGTTCCACAATAAAAAAATAACCAGGTCGATTGCTCTTCTGCTTGAGCGATCGATGAGATTATCTTGAAGAAGGAATAAGTAATATTAGGGACACCGTTGCGTTTTGACGTCAATTGACTGTTTTGGTCCTAACTACCACCATTGACGTATTTACTTGTTCTATATTACTTTCATCTTGATAGATATGTTGACTCGTGTCTTTTATTATTTTTTTTTATTGTAGGCAAGGCTGGTGACTATAAAGCCTACTTTGTGATGTAGCGCATCATAGAGAATTACTGTGCGGAGTCAAAACTAAAATTTGCGATATCTTGAATGAAGCAGTAATATTTTCAATAAAGCTTATTATTAGTCAATAATCAACTACTATAGTGGTGGAGTTTTATTTAAAAATTTCCGCTAAAATTGTAAACGTAAAAACGTTAAGCTTTAGGATTCCAAGTTGTATACAAACATGTAGAAAATTGGGGGAGCTCTCTTATTTGGTAATTTTAAGTAAATTTTATCTGCGCTCACAAGAATATAGCAGTAAGTTATAAAATATAATATTTATATAAAATTAGGAAAATAATTATATGTATGTACAAAACAGTTGCTACAGATTTTCTAAGTCAATATACTGCATATAAAAGTGAATATTGACGAAGACAAAATCTCTGCGCTTAAGATAAAGTTCAAAATTTTTTTAAATTGTAAGTCGCATTTGTAATATTATCGCTGTTGTCAAAAGAGCGAATAAATAGTTCAGAATTTGTGCTAAATTTTATGTCGAATTCTAATATTAAAAAAAAATTTCTTGCAGAACGTTGTTATATTATTACAGAACAATCTATATTTTAGGAGAATCTTGTAATAGATTTGAAACTATCATAAAAGATTGGGTTTCGAACTGAACAAAAAATGACATATAAAATCGCGTAGACTATCGAATATATTCGCATAAATATTTTTCAGAGGAAATTGAACAGAAACGGTTATATTTCAATGAATGCACGGAATGTTAAGGGACAATAATTAATTGTGTAAGCAGCGCAGTTGCTTTATGTAATTTTAAAAATGCGATGGTTTAATTTGGCTTTTATTTTCTAATGCAGAATGTTTCAGATTACTTTTTATTTTCCCGATTAATAACTCGAGGGTGCAAATAGTATTATTTTTTCCAGGACTGAATAACTACACGTGCGTATACTCACAGATTAAAATTTTCCACATACGGTTCAAAATTACGCACTTGTAATAAAGCAAGAATGGCTGTAAGTATGGTTTTTAATAAATAAATTTCATATTTAATAAAATGTTGACTGTCCGCGCGAGTGCCACAATTTTCGATATTTAATGAAAAAAAATCTATCGAAAAGTAAAATATATTCACCTATTAAAATTCAGTATATCTAAGTATGTATTCCGACTAACGAAGCTCGCGTAAAATCAAGTATAGCAATTGACTAAATCCCCATTCTTACGGGCACATCGATGTTCATCGGAGACGAAAAAGGTGGCTTTAGTAACTGCATCGCCCTCCTCCACTTCCTCTCGGCACCAGTGTCAAATTAACAATTCATCAATCGCGATGCCAGAGCAAGAGTGCGAGAGCGAGAGAGCGAGAGAGCGAGAGAGCGAGAGAGAGAGAGAGAGAGAGAGAAGTGAACGGAGGGGTGAGGGGTGAGGGGCGAGGGGGGGGGGAGGAAGAAGAGAGTAGGAAGGGCAGAGAGGAGAGATAGCGAGTGTGAGCGAGAGAGCGAGAGAGAGGGCAAAGCTAATCCCCCTGCGTACATCCTTTTTGCGTGCGCATGTCGCGCTCGGAACGCGCGCTTGGCGCTCGGGCGTATTTAAGGGCCGCGGCCGGCGCGCCGAGTCACCACTCCCGCCTAAACACGTCGCACTGTACGAGTCTCTGTCTCCGTCTCTGCCGTCTCTCTCTCTCTCTCTCTCTATTTGTCCTGCAGGAGCAACCGCAGCCACCGCAGCAGCCGCATACCGTGCGCCTCAAGTGGCTCAAGAGAGCGAAGGACCGCAGCTGCAGCAACCTCCTACGGAGACCTTCGGAGACGCCCGGAGCCAAACGTTACGGGTGAGTGTCTGCATCCTGTAATCTCTCTCACTCTCTCTCTCTCTCTCTCTCTCTCTATATATCTATCTCTCAGGTCCGCGTTTCCGCTCCATAGCCGGCGATTGCAGTTAGTGCGCCGTGATGCTCGTGTGCGCGACCGTTGTCACCAGCATTCCCTTGAGCTTTTATAGCGATTCTTGTTAGCGGTGTGTTTCCATCGAATCGTTAGGCGATTCGATACCGAAAATCTTAGTCTTTTTATAATTGTGCAAATTCCATCCGCGCAGCTTTTGCTCGTATCTTTTGGTACGTAAGCTATCGTAGCGTTCTCGGACGTATGGCGAGACTGCGGACCGCCAATAGTGACTAGAATGATCGCGAATCGGAGTCAAAATTGATGCTGCAATTTCGAGGAAATCTTCCCGCGACTGATATCTGAAACATTAGAATTTGTGGTATATTGAACGATTTAGATTATGCGCGGCAGGACAGTATTAACTTTCTTCTTTACAAACCAGTTTTGTAGCATTAAAGGTATTCTTCAAAAATCCATAGACGAAGTATGCGGCGCCAGGATAGATAAAACGGGATTCGAAAAATACGTGTCTCTATTCTCCGCTAGACACTTTGCAAGAGTTGACTCGCGCAAAAAAAATCACTATATCCGAAATAAGGGATATTTTAAGGAAGAGCCATAAAATGGAAGATAAGAAAAAAAGGCTCCGAGTCAAAGGAAACAACAATATTCGATCCGCGCTCGGTCGATTTCCAGCAGCTTCCCGAAAGCGAGAACGAAAAGGATTTCCTCGCTCACCACCTTCCTTTTCATCTCGAGGAAATCCGTTTCTCCCTCTCTGGCTCTTTTCGCTTTTCTCCCGCAATAAGCCAACTGAATTCCCGCCTGCAGCCGCACTTAAAAGCGGGACTCGGCAAAAAAAAAGGTCCAGGAAGCTCCCGCTATCAGCTCGGCGGCCCGATAGCAAAGTTGCACTGGCGCGCGCGCCGCCCGCCGCCGCCTCTAAACTGTTGCGCGCTCTCCGGACCACAGTCACGAATAGTCACCAGCCCAAGAGCTTTTTACCTCGATTGTTCATGCGACCTGAACTTGAGCGAGCCCCGCTCAAAGTCGCACCGAGTCTACTCCGTTAATGAATTAACCAAGTTTACTTTCTGCTTTTTATACTTATTCTTTGTTGATAAAACTTTCGACGAACTTGCTTGCCCAGGCTTACAAGTAAAAACACTGCTTTTTCTACCGCTGTCTCGGGGGATGTAGGGTCAGGGCCGCATAGTTTCTAATCGCGCGTTTGTACATGTTAAAAAAAAATAAAATAAGCATCGTTTTCTGTCGTAGAAAATGCTGGGATAATGGACGATATTTTTAAAAAATATCCAAGTGGCTACGGCATTGGAAGTAGTGCTCGCGCGGATTTAATAAAAAATTACTCAAATTATTCATTTTTAGGATGTACGAGAGCAGAATAGCAGCGATATAATTATTATCATTGACAATAGTCACTTTCGCAAAAATTTTAGGGAAAAAAACGACGATTTTTTCTAGAATATAATTCATCGGAACAGATTGGGGTGTCGTATAAGAAAGCGGGAACTACGCGGGGTCCAGATTTGCAAATCGGGCGCACTCGAGCATGTAGCAAGCGCGAGTCAAATGCGAATGCGTGGGAATAGAACGAAACGGAAAAAAAGGGAACCTCAAGTGTGTACATCCTTTACTTGAGGGAGCTGCAGCCGTAGAAGTTTACTCCGCGGTTTGTCCGACCGTAGCTGATGCTTCCGCTGCTCTACTCTACTCTCCTCCGCCCGAAAGATAAAACTACTGCTGCTACGGGTATTGCGAGATCTTGTCTTGTTTTAGAAAACAAGTCCGGAATACGCGGGCAGATGGTGTATTTGTTTAAGTTTATTGGTTTCGATCCGGTGCGCCAGCGCAAAAACGGTTAATATATCTGCATTATGTACTGTAGAAAATATAAGGAACGTATAAGCAAAAGAGTTATATATTGGCAATATTTATATAAATTTTGCTTAGCTGCCGCGGAGATATATCTTGACGATTTATTGAAGATAAGTATTGCCAAATTATTTTTTTCAATTCGTTGGTACGGTTTCGTACTAATTTTTAGTTGTCGAAAATTACCAATAGATTGGATACTTCTCCCGATAAATTGTCAACGTATTGCTGCGTCGGCTAAGCGAAATTTATGGTAAACAACGTTAATCGTTCAATAATAGTTTTCTAATGTGTTGGCAATATATGTAGCTTATGCTTTCTGCAATATATATTGGACATACCAATTCTTCTTCCGTAAGATAAAAATCTTTTTAATCAATTTAATTATAAGATGTGCGGTAATAAATCTACCGGTAATAATTTAGTAAAAGTTGACTAAATTATATACTTTATAATCTCATTACAGTATTACTTATAGAATTTATAAATTTAATTACGTTAATTCGAAGATTAATTCTGTGCGAAGCAAACTTTTCCGATCTACTAATGCTATGAAAATGAGTTTTTGGAAGACATTTATAATTTAAGAAGAATGCATTTCAAGGTCAGCAGCGGTTGTGCAAATTAACTCCCTTGGATACGTTTATTTCAGCAGAAAAGTGAAAAAGCGAGCTCTACATTTCGTTTAATTTTAAACTGTATTCAGAGAAACTAATTTGTATTCTTATTCATGTTACTCGATAAGATAAATAAAAAGTATTCGATGCTTCATTTGGAAAAATTTGTTTTGCCTGCTTAGTTTTGCCCGTCTTGAATATACCTGTTGCTCCATCAGTGTCCCTAAATTATGCACTCAAGCAACGTACGGCGAAAGGCAGTGATAAATCGTTTTCATTTGTTCTACTTTGAATTGTTCGCTGAAATTTACTGTGCTTATCTGCGTGTTTATTATGCACAAATTTTAAATTAGAAACAGACCCATAAAAAAGTTTGCACCCTATATAGTAGACAAAACTAGCCTACTTTTACACAGTACAGGTGTTTTGCAGTCTGATAAGGTATACGTGTGCGTGAAAAATTAGGATACATTAAAAGTGAAAGAAAATTTTTTTGAGGGGATGCGAATGGAGAAAGGCGACGTTGGTGTGCAGGTGTAGCTTTTTTTATCTCTTCACCAATTATGTCGGAATATTATTCCGGAAAAAAATAAATATACATCCCGCGAGAACTCTTCGTTGCGCTACATTAGACTAAACTTTTTTATCATTTTAAACGGTCGCATTAATAAAGAAAAACACAAAATTTTCTCAATTTGTCAGAGATACGTCACAAGTCAAGTAGCTTCCAAGTTCTTTTTTGTCTCCAGTACTGCTATACATACTTAATCAAATGTACATTTATTTACTTGCGTCAGTTCTTGCAACAAGTTTACTTCGAATACCGTTTCGATCTATTAGAATAATAACCATCAGGATCACTGATGCTGCAATTACGACATGTCCTTGGATTACAATATTAAATAATAAGATTAGATTCACTTTATATGTACGTGAGCAAATCATACCTGCGACGTCATCTTCCATTCTGGCGTCAGTAAAAAAAATCGCCGCGATACAACACGTCATTTATATATACGCAATGAGGAATAATGTGGCGGTGCTACCTACATTGTTTTGTCGAAATTGTTAATTAACCATAGAGGATCCGAGCGCGATCCAGTCGCACAAATCATTCGGCCGCGGGCAATAAATCGGCGCGCGATATAACCAATTCTGGTGGCGGAGGCCGCCGCCGTTTCTTTTCATTACGCTTGTCGTCCGCGCTCGCGCCAAATGAGCTGCTGCTGCTCCTCCGCGTCCTTGCGCGCGCCGCCGCCGCCGTCGCCGCCGCGATTAATTCCGCACGCTCCGCCCCGACGTTTCAGCTTTACTTGCATCTTCTCCCTGTAGCGACGGGCCTCGAACGAGGAAGAATCATTTTTTCGGAAAGGAAAAAACTCCGCGCTACTCACGCCTGCCAGACACGATTTCGTATACTCGGACGTCGAACAACGCACGAACTCTTCTTATTTTGCCAAGCTCAGCTGCTGCATTAGCGCACCGATCGAGCCGACCTCTTCTCGAAATGTCCAATCTTCTCATATTTTAATAAGCACAATCTTACATACCCGAGTAAATGGCAGAAAATAAGTGGCGGCGTCGATGCCTTTTATCGTTTTAAATAAAAACTCGCAGACTCATTTCTTTTGTACATAAAAGGGCATTTGGCGTACAATATAAAAATGTATGGTTAAGCAGCGTAGGAGTGCTATTGTGCATTTTTATGAAAAAAGGGCATACTTTATTGCTGATAAATCTAGCGATCCGTAAAGTCGTTGGCCATCATTCCACGATTCGGCTGTCTTATTTATTTGGCCGTATACGCAATATAAGCCACTTTATTAGCCTCTACATCGAGAACCAGTGTATATTACAAAATATAATATGAAATATTTATGGTTAATTTTTACAAATATCATTCAACATATTTATACACATATAATTAGGGAATCTCTTGTCCTATATGGCGGGACAAGGGATGCGAGTCGCCCAACCGAATTATATTTTGCTCTCTGATATTTCGAAGCAGGCCGAGGAGGTAAGTTTTTCTTATACGAGGGTAAAAGACACACCTAATCTCTTTAGCGCGCTCTAATTCACTCCGAGATTCCAGGAATGAGATTTTTCCTTCTTGCCGGCTTACGAAACAAGTTCATTTTTGGAACTTATTTACCGCACGAGTCGTGTACTTTTCACTTTGTCTTTTATTACGTTAGTGTTATATCGGTAGCTGCTCGCATTATTACTCTTGAATGGGCATACTTTTTTCTGATTTCTAATAATCCGACCGGAGAAAATAATGTTTGGCACAGCTTCCTAAGTAGGAATTGACCATTTTTCACCAAAATTCTCAGATTAAATGCCTTTTCCAACATTTATTACTTCTAGATAATGTAATTTTGACTATTTTGACAAACTTCTAGCGATTTATCACCAAAATATTATAGTAATTGGTTTTTTTTTTAAAAAATCAAGTATCTGCGCAAGTATGAAAATAATTTCTTTGAAATTAATGTAATATATTTTTATGTTTCACAAGCTTGAAATTACGAAAGAAAGCAAATTGTCCAATAGATTTGAATTTCTGTGAAAGTTAAAGCCAGAGTAACCGAATACTATTCTGAATTTGATATACGCAACTGGATCTCAGGAAGGATTCTTCTTTGGCTCCGAATTACGGTATTAATCCGCTGTTATCCTACAGTTCTCAGTTTAAATTGTACTTTTAGAAAAGCTTTTATTAATATATTTTACTAATTAATTTTTTTGTAATTTTGGCAATTACTCATCGACAAAACAAAGAATCGATTGCAACCCGCAGTAAATTGAAGTTATAATTTATTAAGAATTTTGTAAAAACGTACATTCTCAACATTGAGAATATACTTTAATGGGAAAAAATAAGTGGTACGCTTCATACTTTACTTATTCATTTCGGATTGTCACTGAAATTGTAATAAAGAAGAAAAAAAATTAATAAACGAGCAGTTAGCGTTAGATCTTTCCTCACATTGAAAATCTAATCGGACATCGTGTCCCCTTCCCAGAAATAAAATAGAAATATTTATCAGTCAGTCTCGATATTGAGCCTTAGACGCTTCTTTCACTGGCAACTCAGTATTGAGTATTTAATAACTATCGTGCTGACTAGGAACAATGAATATGGAGCAAGTAGGCGGTGGGAATTCAATTGTACTCGACGTCAAAAAACACAATTGCTCGACTTTTCAATTGAAGTCCACGCAGCCGAAAGGCCACGCGCAGGTAATAGCTCCGTTTTAATTAAAATAAGATGGGACAATTTACAGGTCTGTTTGACGCGGCGGGCGTTTTTCGCGAGGTAGTGGCCGCCTCGTCTTCCTCGAAAACGCGAGCTATTGTACACTCCGGACTAAATGACATGTAAATGTTTGCTCGGTTACGATAGATCAACTGTGCCAGGATGCGGGCCTTTGGAGCACGCGAAAATACCTTATTGTTTTCCAATGGAAGCGCGTAAGAAACCGGGCTATCGTTGTAGCAGCCAGTTTTACTTTTGGATAACGCGCCATCGCGACTTTTTCACCGTATGTACGTTTAAAACGCAAATGTCGCGCATTTCATCTCTTCAACTCGGTATTGACAAGCGCGTATAGCTTAACCCTTCTATTTTCTGTACATTCTTAACGAGATTCTTAACGTTCCGGAAAATGACTCACCATCGACAAAATCCTAGTGTTTGTACTTTAGACACGACAAAAACTGTATTCTAAGTACATCTGAGTAGCGAGCATTAGGCCGAATTCGGCAATTCTCGTATATCAGCGATAATATAATCAGCGTCCGAGATTTATTCGAAAGTCAACACGCGAAGCGAACATCGGTTACGTGTGCAGCGCGGGCAGCGATTGCGTTTAAAAAGAAATCGCGTTTGCTCCATCGATTAATTGTTTCCGATTTGTTTTCCTCTTTATATATGCTACTCGAGGCCGCGCGCAGTGTCGCTAATTTATGGGACACGATGCTATCGCGAGAGTAGCGCGAGGAAGGGGGGGAGGGGGCTATTATGAATTATTTCGATCTCTCTGAGATTTGTTTGCGTAGAGGGGGGTCGGCGAAAACAATTTTTCCCGAGTTACGAAATTTATCGCTGCGCCTTTTCGTACAAGCTCTTTTATAATAATATGTGCTTATACGAGAAGTGTCAAACTCTTATCGGCAATATTTATTGACCGATTTGTAGTGCCGGAACTCTTATATCGTTCATTTTTCTCCAGGAAAGGTTTGAATACTTAAGTTAATACGTTGTGCTAATAGACTCTTCATAACGTAACTCATTTCTTGTAATTAACATTTTTTTTTAGATCAAGCACATTTTTTTGGCAATTAAGAAATTTAAGCTTTGCATCAACTTCGTTGTGCCAAAGGCTGCAATCGTACTAAGAGCAAATAATAAAATCTGCGCATTCCCGAAATTGTTCAGTAGAACAGAAACAATCTCGCGTAGCTCCGATCGGTGAACTTTTGTGCTGCTTTTCTTGCATATTTTATCTTTTCCTAGTTTCGGCGCACTCTCGCAACTTTCACATTCGCAATGTAGCAAGGAAAAGCTTGCTTATTTTTTTACGGGAATTCTGAATCAGAACTTGTCGCTCGCCGTACAAAGCTTTCAATTGAAATTACATTCTAACGTTTTGTCCATAATTGCGTAAAATAAGAAATAAAATCACGTCGGAAAGATAAACGAACGCGCGTTGACTGACGAACGCTGCAATTAGAGCTTCAGAAATATTTGATCGATTGCGTTTCACTTTTATTAAATTTATTAAGGTATTTTTAGAGAAAGAGTATGGGATGGGGATTTTGTATAGCGAAGGAGACGCAACAGTATTCGCCTTGGTGTAGGTAGTAATAACAACGCGCTAAAAATAATTTAGTTAAATTTCCATAAAAGAGCCAATGCTGGAACTAAAATAACGGTACTACAATATAATAATAAATAGTATATAATACTGTAGTGTACTGTACCATCAATACTTTAGTTCGAGTATAAGAGGCCACCTTCTGGAAACTTAACATTACCTTTGACGTCATTGTTGCTCCTGCAAAGACGAATAGTAAATATGAGTTTATATATTTTTCATGTGCAGTATTTTTGTATACCTTGCTTCCATGTTCGAAAGTTGAGAAGCATTTTAAAAATCTCGCAGCTCAACTGGAATATATAAAAACTAATTTTATAATTAACTAATACTAGCTAATTACGAATTATTTACAAATTATTAAACAATAGAGAAAATGAAATAATACGTCATGACCTGTAAAAATATAAATTACAGTGTATATCTATTGTGTGTGTGTGTGTATTTGTGTGATTTTATTATGCAATAAGAGTTTTGAAATACTGCATAGACAACAGATGTAAGGGGGAGAGAGAGATTATCGACGTTGCCGAAGCCCGACTCTTTGACACCGCTAAAAAAACGTATCTTTACACATACTTATAGTAACGATAAACAAAAAAAATTCAAATATTTCAAAATCGTCGCCTGCTATTCTTTTTGTAGTGCATGAAAAATGAAAAATTTTCTAACGGATAGGTGACCGACTTATCTAAATAAATAGCTCGTAAAAAAGTGCTGTACATAATGAATGGTTTCCTGTCTCTTCCATGTTGAATACCGAGATATTGGAGCGCGATAGAAAGAAATCAGACACAGGAAATCACTAAAATTTTGAAGAAACTGCTGTACTAAATTTCGAAGAAAAGTAACAGATTAACTGTTTACTCGATAGAAATGCAGTAATGAATACGCGAAGCTCGAAAGTGATTTGTATCGCAAGTACAAAAATAAACGATGTAAAAATTTTTTTTGTTTCAAAATAAGTAAAATTCATTTCTATTACAAGTATAATAATCGTTGCAATATTATACAGTATCAAATTATGGGGAAAAGAATAAATTTTTATTACGCAATCACTCGCCATTTGTATTCTTCATCTGAAATATGCAGAAGGAACAGAATTTCTTTGAGCGATATTCAGTTTGTGAACCGGTAAAATTCACGATACGACGAGTGTTAAAAGTGTCGACGACTATAAAAATTGTATCAAAGAAAACGCGATATGCGCTCCTTTTTGCCGACTTTTACGCGATGCGAATAAAACTGTTTTTGCTGGTAGTAGGGCAGGCGCGGGAACAAGAATTTACTGCAGACTCGTAAGTATAGACGATGAGCGGGCGGTAAGTTTCGATGATGCGCAGGCTGATATGGGCCAATAATTTTTCTTTCATATCTCGTTTACATTTCGTGTACCCGGAGACGAGCCAAACTCTTGCTGTAAATAGCATTGCACTTTTGAACATTGCATTATCAACATTTAACCAGTATGCAATCAGTACAATACGAGCTATTCTCTCTCACTCTGGACTCTTGAATGTTTTAGTCGCAATCTCTTGGAAGCTATTAATAAACTTGCACCCTTAAAAACTGTAACTCCTCGTAGAGGAAAAGCTCCATGGATTGGCATTGAACTTTAGCTGCTCATTAACAAACGCGACCTCGCACAAGAACGGTATAAAAGGACTGGGAGTGCTGTACCGTTGAATGAGTTTCTCCGTTTGCGCAATGAGGTCGAGATACACACGGATCAAATCGTATTAAAAATGGATGTTCCTCGTGGGTTGAGACAAATTTAGGTGTGCCACAGGTGTCGGTCCTCGGTCCTTTGCTCTTAAGTCTCTATATCAATGACCGGAAAGACCTCTTTGATCGTGGGACGGTTGAGCACACGCTGTATACCGATGACCTCCAGATTTATCTGCAAATTTCGGCGAGGAGTTCGCCTGTCCGAGGCGGTACGATCGGTGTCTGCATGGGTTAAGCGCTTATCTCTCCGCCTCGATGCTGGCAAGATCAAAGCAATTTTATTTGGCTCTCGAAAATATGGTAATGACTTGGTTAAAATGGGATTGCCAGACATTGATATGGGGGTGGAGCGTTTGTGCCTCTTTCCGACACCGTCGTGAGTCTCGGTGTTACACTAGATAGTAAATTAACGTGACAACCGCAGGTCGATTGCGTTACTGAAAAGGTGAATAAAAGCCCTTTACAGCCTGCGGTTGAAGCTCTAGTCTTACCCCATCTTGACTATTGCGATGTAGTGTGTCTTGACGCGTCCGAAGAGCAAAAAAATACGGTCACAGAGACTGAGGAATGCAAGTGTGATATATATTTATGCAGCTGAACTGATTGCGCGTTGATAGTCGACGGAATTATTTTGCTGCAATTATTATGTAGAAAATCCTCCGATTACGTGAACCAACTTATTTAGCGGCATTTTTCCATAAACACCAGCCACTAAGCCCAGGAGCTCAAGCAGGGCTGATGCACAAGAACTCTCGATACCGATAGTGCGCACGGAAATTGGTATGCGATCTTTCCAGGCTCAATGTGCGCGCTTTTAGAACTCTCTCCCAATTAATCTGCGCAACCTACCATCTTTGCGCGGTTTCAAGGCGGCGGTCCTCAAACATCTCCTTAAATTCGTTCCCGAGTCATCCAGGGATTAAGTCTGTAATTTTCAATTTTAATTTTAATTGTGTCTTACACGGCACCCTAGGGACACGCAAAGTCAGTTTTCTTTATGTGAATTTACTTTGTTTTGTTGTCCCATATACATCATTTTGGCAGCGTTGAATAGTGTATTCATCAGATTGAGTGATTATAAAGGGATTGATTGTATATTATTCTTTTTAAGAAATGACTGATAGATACAGACCACTTTTCCACTTTTAGTTTATTCGTATTTTAATTAGACACTCTGTGATATTACTGTTAAGATGGAAATAATTTATGAGTCAAAAATTGATTCCATTTGTGATATCATGGTACGACGTTGCGCAATAAATAAGTATGATAATAATGTAAAAAAAAGAATACTAAGTGCTCCTAAAATCGGGGCAGCTGCTGCCCCAAATCAAAAGTCCAACAGTCGTACTTAGCGAGTACAGCAGATACCCCAAGAATTTCTCAGTGTGTATAGACTTATACCCACACAGGGGACATACAGATAAGTTTTCTTTATGTTAATTTATTTTGTTTTGTCCCCTATATACATCGTTTTTAAATTGTGTGAGTGTATTTATTAGTGTGAATTGGTGCATGTGTGCAATGAGTGAATGTTTAAATTTTAGAATACAATTTTAGAATGACTGATAGATATAGACCGCTTGATTTACTTTGTTTGTTTGTATTTTAAGATAAGACTGACTTTTTATTGACTGATTTTGTATAAGACTGATTTTTTGTATTAAAAATTTTTTAACTTATGCTGTGATATCATGGATAGTAACTAACAATAAGTGCAATATTTATATAGATTAGCGAAAAAATGAAGACTATCTATCTCTCTCTCTCTCTCTCTCTCTCTCTCTCTCTATATATATATATATATTTATACATTTTTAAAGTGTCCACTTCAGAATATTATTGTAAATTTGATTATTTGATTAAATCAAGAATCGATTGTTTTGGAAGTTGAAAAAGAATTTTCAATAGAAAGAAAAACCAGGCAATAAGTAGATTTAATTGAATTCCACTGTCTGCACCTACTGTGACTTTTTCTACTTAAAATACCCGTATATGCATCCACGCATATATCCAAGATGACGGAAGCTGTGCGCAGACAACCAATGGTGTTTTTTGCACTAATAATTTCTTCTTTATCATTAAATTTTGAATAAAAAAAAGTTAAAAATTTACAGAAGAAAAGATAAATATAATCAACAGAGTAACTACAGTTGTTTCTTTTTTCTTCATTTTTTAGAAAATGGAACAGACTCATTTTTCAGAAGTTCGTTAGTGTTATCACTATTTACACACTCGCTACAAACATTGAATGAAGTATTAGCGAGTAAGAAAAGCTACGGAACATTTATTCAAAAGAACAAATAAATATTTGGACTGTAGAATATTTCTATAATTACAAGGAGAAAATATTGTACATATTTTCCTATATAGCAAAATCACATTCGAGTTTTTGCTAGCTATTTTCGCACCAAATTTTGTATATTTTTACACCGAATGCTCTCATGCAGGAATCGCCACAGACAAGTGACGAATTTTCTCGACTTAGCGACAGCAATAATATCAGCCGGCTCTGTTTTTGAAAACTGTTCAACCGTGAGCCGTCCATGCGATGAATTCACATCACGTTAGATGCCATAGTATCGCATCAAATGTTACCAAATTCTCTTGGTTTTGTAGATTATTCCTGCCTGAAAAGTTAATTGTATTTACATATTGCGTAGGAAAAAGTAACTACAAAAATTTTTCCGTATAAGTCAATATTATTTTCCGAATGACATTTACATTTTTTTTCTATTTTACAATTACCTACTCTTAAAAAACATAGTTTGGAGAATATTCTAGTAGTACATTTTCAGTGTTTCCAATCCAAAATAATTTTATTGACATTCCTACGCGACTGTCGACAAGTATTCAACTCAATAAAATAGTTTTACCACGATGGCATTAAGTGTCTTATACTACAAGCCAGTAAACGATTGTAGAATGTTTCAAGTACGAGCTTTTGACGTGTCGAAAAGCGATCGTTTGCGCGCAATTTGCCTTTATTGAGTATATAACACGTCGCGGCGCAGCCATTTTAATCCGCGTGATACGACGATTTAACGGTCCTATGAAAGTTATACGCGTCACAAATGGACACTTGGCGTAATAAACCAAATCACCTATACCGTTTATAATAAAATAATACCGCGCGACCAAATGCAATGAAATGAGAACGATTTTTTCGTTTGTTTCGATCACTCCATTTGGTTACGGTGTCAATAAATTTGTTTTTGCCTATTTGAATGTCTCGATTTAACAAACTTTTTTAAATGTTTTGTATTTTTATTTTCGATTTCATAGTGTTGAAATACTAGGAAATTTAATTCGATCTGAGCTTCTGAGAAATTGGCTTTTGATTTAATTGAGATTTTGTTTGTGGAGTTATCTAGCAAGTCTAGCAAGTTACTATATTATTTTAAACTTCTAATGATATTTATACGAGACAATATTTCTCAGAGACATTTTGCGGACCCGATATTCCGAGTTCCGAAATGGCATATGAATGAAACAGTATATCTATAAACTTCTTCCATACCCATCATGACAGTATTATGTGCAATGGAAAAAAGGAGCTTGGCAAAGACATTATTTAGCTTTATTCTTTCATATCTTAAAGCGTTCTGAAGCATATATAAGAGAAATTTCGATGATTCATAACCCACAAAAGTTTATAATACCGGAGACATTGCAAATCTACCGCACACTTTTTTCATATACCAAGATATTTATAAGAGCATAAAAATACAAAATAAACCCGTAGTTGAGTGAAATGGAATTAGAACGAATCCCGGATTACCGATGTATTTCGGGTAGTTGCGCGTATGCCGGTGTAGATAGAAAAAAAAACAAAAAATGCTTTAAACTCGAACGAAATCAAATTGATTCGCTATAAAAAAAAATCAAATTAGTTTTCCGCATAGCCAAACAGAAAAAAACAGAAACTTTTTCCCCATAAATATTCAAGCTTTCTATACTTTCAGTCCGAAACAATAGGGAAAGCGAAATTGGTATTTAAATTCTGATTTTCTTACGTGAGACTGATTAATTAATCAATCAATGCATTTATTCATTCGTTTATTATCATTGGAAGTAGCCTAAACCTAAAGTAGGCACTACATTACAGCATGAATTATGCGGGCATTAAAAATTAAATAGAGTACTTCCACTTTTACTGCCTACCCCCGTCTCCCCTCTTCCCTCTTTCATTTCAATAATTCGTAAAAAATAAGCACTTGACGGGCTATTAATCTCTGTTTAGTATTATACGCATCGCTGCAGCCGCATCAGAGAAATTGAGAGAGAGAGAGAGAGAGAGAGAGAGAGCGGAAACGATTCGAACAAAGTCGCAGGGCAATTGGCTCCGCTGGTATACACTAGCTGTGCAGGAAAGCGTTACAATACGCAGGCAGCATTGATCGCGGGGGAGTCGAAGAGAAAAGCTCGAAGGGAAAACTCGGCGCGCTCCTCATTTCCCCACGGCTTTCCTCAGGAGCTCGACTACCGCGTTCTCGTGTCGCGCGCTTTTCCCTCTATTGCGATTTCTCGCGCGCGCACTCGACTCTCGATCTTTCCGATTGGCCCGCGGATGAATTTTCAAACGCCTCGGAGTCCGTCGATCCCCTCGCCCTCGGGCTACAGAGAAAAGCTCTTTGCGAATAAGCTCACCTGCCGGCGACGCTTCGCTCGCCTACTCGCTCACCGACGCTAAATTGGGCTCGAGTTTCACTTTTGTTCACATATTCGAGTCCAAAGCGAAAGATGATGCGTTGTTGGCTTGGTAACAAAAAAAAAACAATTTTAAAATATTTTTTTATTAAACGGCGTGTCATTGCAGCAAATTTTCTTTAAAACTGGGAGATTTTGTAAAAATTTAAAATGTTTACAGAAAACACATTTTGCCGTAGATCGAAAAATGTTCTTCCGTAAAAAAATCATGTTGGGAACAAATTGCAAATTCATATTTATTAGACATTTTCCCATTCGATTTCGCTTCTCTGTTTGCTGGCAATAAATTTTCATACTTTCTCTTTGTTTATCCTGACTAGAGCTTGCGAACCGAGGAATACCAGATAAGGTTAATCGTAGTTTAAACAATCAATAAACAAATTAAAGTCAAAATGTAATCTGTTATTAGTTATATTTTGAGTGCATTTTTTCGAAGAGTAAATATTAAGAGCTTTATGTTATACAGACTAAGAAAAGAAGTTAATTTAATTATACTTGTACATAACTATTGACATTTCTGAAATGAAAAAACTAATAATACTTTGAAATCGTTCGAATTGCGAAAATTGCGACGACTCGGTGCCACTACTTCTCGCTTACTATTTATGAGTTGATTATTTGGTTAAACGGTTCAATGATCCGTCGCTGAACGTCCACGAAACTATACCAATAGTCAAGTCTCGATTGAATTCCGCACAGTCTAGACCCGTCAATGTAAAGCAAATCTATTTATATGCATATATGCGACTAAATCGTGTTTTTATTATTGCGCTGTATAGTAAATATATCTAAGAGAGTTTAAGGAAGTACCTGAAATCGCTTACATATTTAACAATAAGACATAGAGAATAGGGTAAAATGAAGATTAATTTTCTTTTAAGACCTTTTTTAAGGCTTTTATTGAAACCGACGGGCCCCTCGATACAAACACTTTTAATATAACCCAATAACTTTGCGAGCGATAAAGTGATTTTTAGCACACTTTCCTAAACGGTTTAATAATTAAGCCGTCGCCAAGTCGCGTATCATAGCCTCCCATGAAAGAGCAAACGCGAATTGCAGGGCTGCAGCGGAGAGGAAAAAGAGACTGCAGCATAAAAGTGGGTGACGGAGGCGGGAAACGGCGAGCGATACGAGCTATTAATCGAGCGCTTATCGGGCTGTCGCCGAGTGCCGGAGCATAAACGCCCCGATAGCGAGCGCAGAATGGCCAGCTAATCCTCGTTACAAGCGGCTCGCGCCGAGGGAAGATTAGACGGTGTAAGAGTCTCGCGTAGCTCCGTGTGTAAAGCTGCGGAGCGTTCGCGACGAAGAAAAAAGAGAGAGAACGGCCTGCGCGTGTCGGGACGAACACTGGACACGGGCGCGCGACCGTTGACGCTCCTACCCTGTGGAGGAATCGATTCCCGTTTGTATCGCGGAGCCCCGAGCTTTCCCGCAGCCGCGCGTTGTCGCGCGCCTCGACAAATATAATCGGCCGATGCCTCGATCAATATTTACAAATATCGAATCGCGCGAGCCGCTGCAGCCCTTTGATCCCCGACCGTTTGCTCCGGCCCAGCTGTGGGATTTCCGCTTTTTCACTTTCTTCGCTTATTTCATCCTTTTTTGAATATTTCCGCTTCTCTACCGCGAGCGCGGTTTTTTAATTCGGAATTACTTATATTGCCGGCAATATCGCGGGCTGCGCGCAATGGGACCCGTGGACGATTTGCTGCTGCTCGAAACCGAATGCGTGCGCAGCTTTGTTTTTCTGCTAGAACTATGCTAGTTAACGCAACTTTAATGAAAGCCAATTATCCATAATAAAAAGGCATTATTAAAGTTAGTCGGCATAAAACTTTACAGATATGCGCAAGCCTCATTTGTTCCGTGCAATTATTATTCCGTTTAAAATAAATTAGCATATGGCACTTTGGACTTGTAGCATTCGGATAATCTTTTTTATAGTCGTAGCGCGGAATATCTGATGTGTAAACGTACAAAATTCGATATTGTCTCGTTCGACGGGCGGGAGGTGAATATCAGTAGTTTTTGATCCCGGCCAATAATGGTATGAGTATAAGTATAAGCAGGGAATTTCCGAGCTCTCGCGAGTCGCGGACGCGAGGCTTACGATACCCATTGGCCCTAGATGGCTTAACGCGGCTGGCATAGCGTATACGTCAAGAGTAGTGTATAAGTATGCGGACCAATCGAGATTATGCGCGTCGAACTTTCTTTCCCCCGCGCGTCGGGCTTGCGCAGCGACTTAATACGCGCATACGCTTATAGAGACGTATGCACTGGGCGGCCACCGCGTACATACCTATACTAGGCCGAGTTCGCCGTCCGGTCACGTCTTGCATGAATTATTGATGATATAGGGAGCTGGAGACTAGCGGAGACCGGCTAGAAACACTTCAATCTTCTTCTTTATATATATATATATACATGTGTGTGTGCGTGTGTGTGTGTGTGTATACACCTAAAGCGCGTAAGAGCCGATCGGTAAATAATGCCACGATGGGGGAGTTCGCGGTAATTCTTCTTTTCTTTTGGCTAATGATCTTTTGATGGATTCGGATATCGGGGAGACACGTAGCTGCGTTGCCAATAAGTAATGGGATAATCCAGAGCGAGTCCTTGTATACCAAAGGGATCGACTCGAATAAAAATTATCGCCTTTTGGAGCAAGAGCGCAAGATTTTGAATCTATTCTTGATCGACAGCGAACGATAACGCGTTAAGCCTTCGATATAGAATCGATTGGCTTACTGGAAAATTCACCGCTCGCGAATATCAGCGTTTAAAGACTGCCTCGACTCTCGTCTCTTATTCGTTCGGCATCAAACCTTGTCCGTGAGCTTATTTTCTTCGTAACGCATTATTTTGCGTACATATGCGACTAGAAGAATAATTACGCCTCTGCACTAAAATATTGTGCGTTAAAAGTTACAAAATTTACGCAGCTTTTTTATTCTTCCACAAAGTCTGGGCTGTTGGCCGCGCGAAGTAGAAGAGATGCAATTGATTCGACAGCTGTATTTTAATCGTGCTCGCTATACTCGCATGTGAGTCACGACTCATTTAATCACGAGAGCGCTAGAAAATATTATTCATCTTCGTATAGCTGACGACGGCTGACGCATTGTTGCGCTTCTGCTATACGCTTTCGCTTTTCTTTCCGAAAAAGCGACGCCGACTAGAGCCAACTATCTCCAAAGTCCTTTGCGAGCGGAAAGTTTTCTCCTCGCTATATGCGTTTAATTGAATGCACGTGTGCGCGCCGAGGAGAGATGCGAATTCTAACGGTTCTTGCTTTGATCGCGCTCTAACGATAACGTTCGCATTCGCTGCAACCAAGTTTGCTCCTCTTATTTTTTTTCACTTAGCTGGTGACACTTGTTTGTTTGGTCTTACAAATAACTAAATGATTTTTTTACCTGTACAGGATTAAAATGATGAATTATATTTACATTTCTGTATTGAAAACGTGTCTAAGATAAATTCAAAAACAGTGTTGCTAAACTATGAGTCGGTATATAAAGTTTATTTCCAGCTTGTATTGGAAATTGAACTGCGCAGTGTATTTCAATTTCACTCTATAACGTTATTGAATTTTTCTGGATTGTCCAATTTCTTCTAGAAGAGTTATAGGAGGGCGTATAAAATAATTCGTTTTCTCAAGTAATTTGTTTTTCCAATCAACAAAAGGCAAATGAGAGATTGCTCTTTGACCTCATAGGTAAATTATTTTTTTTTAACGCGAATAAAACGCGAGAGTTCCAGTACTTGTATATTTTTTATACGTAAAATAAAAACACAAACCTCCGTATGAAATACGAATGCGTATTATGAGATTTTTGATGAAGCGAATAAAATTTCTTATGTAATAGTCGCTTATTTCGAAGGTTTGTTATCAACTGTAATTTTAGTGTAAAAAACACAGTTGTAAACCGATAATATATTTAAGACCATGGCAGCAGCGTAGACGTAAAGCAAACGAAGCACGCGAGTTATCTAATAAAGGTGAAAACAAAGATTCCCCTATCGACCATATACACTATATCGACGCACAGAGAGGCCTCGCATAAAGCGCAAGTATACACATATACCGTAGGCAATACGTCGTTTGTGCCCGATTGCACACGCGCATACATACATAAACTCTAGCGGCGCGGCGGCAGCAACAGGTTGCAGCGGATTTTATATACGCGGTGCGCGGTCCCACGGTGGCCCGAAGCTCTCGCTCGTTCGACCGCCTAATATCCGCGCCAATTTTCAGCCAGTCGTTCCAACGCCGATCGATCCCTCGCGAGCGTAATATAGTACTCTATCAGGCGACGGTTGCGCGTTTATTAAAGCACATCATTTTCTTTCGCGTCCTCTTTTCTTTGCGAAGCGGCGAGATTCGCTTTGAAACTGGTGATGCGGTACATGGTAAACAACAATCGGATGCGGGAGAAAATTCTGGCTGGTAACGCAGTTCCTCGGGGAATGCGCGGATAGATGAGTATTTTCCAAACTCGTGCACTCGCGTCATTGCAGCATCTGGCGCTCGCTGATGTAACGCGATACAGTCTATCCGATACTCTAGTCGCGAAGTCTTGCATTTTGTATTTTCACGCTTTCTTATAAGAAATTCGAGACTTCAACATTTCAACACTTACGATACGATTTATATAAATTTAATAATATTACCGGTAAACTTACCTAATTGAAACAAATGAACGAGCAAATGAAACTATAAATGTAGTACGTTTCGGTACCAGTTCCGCATATACGCGTAATAATTTTACTCTCCTGGGTAAATTAACGTTTGCAAACAGGAGCTCGCGCGAGGGTGGCATAATCTATTTCTCGCGAGCTAATATATCGAGCCGGATTTTATGACACAACGTATATGTACTGCAAGAAGCGGCGCTCCATTTAATGCATGCGTCTTTATTAGGCGTGTGGGCGATACCTAAATCGACCTTATCGCAGCCATGCAGAAGTGTCGCGCACAAATGACTTTTTTCTAGTGCGTGCTTTGTCATCCATTACATACACATATATAAAGAATCGAGTGCAGTTCGGTTTAAGTTAACAAAAAGTTGAGGAATTCGCGAGCTACAGCTACAAATAGCGCGCGGGTAAAATAAAGCTGCGCGTGTTTCGATGATCCTTCAAACCTCGAATGAGAGAGCGATGGCAACAAGGGGAACAGAGTCAAATCGTCAAATCGGATTGGGTTGCAGGGGACAGTTATCGTATACTATGACCAGGACGAGAATCAGCTGCGGAGCTTGGCTCGGTCCGCGCTAAAAGTGGCCCGACGTCGCCGCCTCGCTTTTAATGAAAATCCCGATTCTGCACGCGGCCGCGTAAAAAGCGGGACGAGCTTCACTTACGCGCGCGCCGCTCGCACAATCGGCGAAAGGAAATTCGAGGCCCTTTCATTTTTTAGCTCGCTCGAATCGTCCGGCCCGCCGCTGCCGCGGTGATTGCTTTTGAAATTGCCATTATAGACTGGCTTAACTGCCGCTTTCCCGCAGGGCCCGATATACCTCCCACTGACGAACTTTCTGTATCCTCCATTGCTCGGTGTTTTCGCGGGTTCTTCGCACGACGGTTCGCGAGTTCATAATAAATGAGAAGAGAGCGTATCTTTGAATATATATATATGTAGGGTGTGTAGGAGCGCGTGTGTGAAAATAAGCGTTAAAAAGTAGCGTCGCTCTTGCCAGGCCGGTTTAAAGCTCAACAAAAACGGGCGCTCGCTCGTCTCGTTCACACCTGCGCGCGGCGAGCGATGGTTTCGTTAAAAATGTCGCTCGCTTTCTGCCCGGCCCCTCTCGCCGCACTCCGAAATGAAAATCGATTTTCCCTCGGTCGCGCGTTCATTTTCTCCACTGCGTTTCCTTTCCCACTCCATCTATATACCCGGCGCGAGTAATTTAGTTGGGCAGTCGCGAGGTTCGCGTGGAAAACCAGGGCTACCGAGGCAATTTGTGTACGCGAAAGAGACGAGGACGACGCATAAGCGACACGCCTCGAAATATGAATTTTTTAAACATCTCGCGCGACGCCGCTCGTGGGAATTGACTGGGAGCTCGCAAGTATGCATGAACTTTTCTTTTTTGCCGAGCTTATTCCTCGTCTCTGTATGGACACTGACGCCATTTTCTTTTCGCTACAAGCATATGAAATCTTTAAATGACGCGGATACGTGCATCGATATTGATCGATAAATAGTAGATTTTGCCTCTCGGACAAGCAAAAGAATAAGGAATAAGGAGTATACAAGAAAATAGCATTGGTCACAATATATCTATATCTACATGGACGATAAACAACAAGTTATTACTCTTATTTCTCATGCATATTATAGATATGTGGTAACCATCGATGCTATTTTCTTATTGCTCAATCTTCCAACACAATCATGAAGATGTCGTTGCGCGCAAATTCAATACATAGAGTAATAAATATGTGATGTGGTTTTCTTTTATTCTAATCATGAAAACTTAAAATATCTTATATTTTTTAATACAGTAATGTTATAGGTATGCACAGATACTTAATAATTATATTGATGTGAGTAAAAGTGCGTTGCATATTTGAAAGTTACCGGTGGTTTCCAGCCAAACAGTTTATAGTAGATTCTTAATGGCTTTCTCGGTGACTAAAAAATTCGATTCTACGCTAGTCGAACCAGCTAATCTTTTTACCAGCTCTCCCGTTACTCCAATTCGTTCTCCTTGTCTTCAATATTCCTCGAGTTTTCTTTGTGTGCGTCGGTTGTTGTGTTTCTGCCGTCGAAAATTGTGTCGCTCGAGATTTAAAGCGCGCCTGCAATATATGAACACTTTATTCCAACGCTCTTATAGAGCTGTTTAATCACTTTAGCCTTTAATATTATTTGGCGTATTTATTGTTTCTGTTGAATTTCGATGTCTTCCAGCTAAATAAAGTTTCACGAGGATAAAATCGTTTTTTTTTTAATGAATATTCAACTAGCTTTTTTTTTCATCAATTTATTGTACATAATAATATTAGTTTTTGTTTAGAACGTATATAAAAATAATATTCCACGTGAATGGAAGAGTCGGTATCTATATAGACAACCTGATTTCGAATCGGTCGAGGAAAATGTGTCAGATATGATAGAGTAGACAAGTCATTTGGCAAGAACGACATATGGTAAAGCGAAGAGAGAAAGATTTTCATTTGCTGTGTCCCTTATACGAGGGCTCGTCGAAGATGTGATGCGGGATTCACGCGGAAAGCATACGGAACGAAGAAAAATTTAATGCCTCTCCCGATGCTGCCATCAGCATAATTTTTCCTTCTTGTCGCCTCCTCTCTCTCTTCATTTTTTGGCTCTTCTTCGTCACCGAGCTTTGGCTGCGCATGCGCTTGTCGTACAGTCCAGCGATCTAGGGATTAGTTCGGTGTTTTGTAAAAGTAGAAATTATTGATGGGCGGCACAGGAAGAAGGTAATGTTTTTATTCGATTATCTATATATCGGGGATTGTATAGGGTACCTTTTGGTTACAGGCATTTAAATATAAATGTGTACGGCTCGAAAAATGTTTGTTTTGCATACGAAAATGAAGGTATCTTTTGCGTCCTTTTTTTCCTCAAACCAGAATATAAATATTATCGTTTATTCGCGGAATCAACATTAGCTCGAACTTTGCTGCATAATATTTAGTTTAGCATAGGACTGATATACGTAAATTCTATGCAAAACTCTAGTTAAAGCAGAAAAGTTTTTACTTTTTAATAACAATAATTTAGAGAAGCGAATGTGAGCGTCGCGAAAGGTTGAGGAAGTAATGTATAAGTAAATTACCAAGATATTCCTCGTTCTTTTAAAAGGAGCAGTAAATTAAATTAAAATCGATTTGTAGAAATTTAATAACGTTCGTCTTGATGCACCGATGATATTTATTTCTACGTATTTCTACAGATTCTTCTTATTACGATTAGAAAGAAAACTTTTTATAACATATAATTTAAAGATAACGATTCTCTAATAAAAGTGAATGTTTTTTTCAAGTTTGTATTCAGTGAAGTCGACTTACTTTATTCAAATCTTCATTAAAAAGTCATTTACTGAAATGTGCACACGTCTTATTTTATTTGAGTGTAAAGAATTTCGAAAGTAATGAGATAAGACGTCGCGGGAATTTGTTCGATTTCTTGTGTGCACTCGTCCACATCCAATATATAATTTATAATTGACGGGAGGTTTTTTTCCAACTGTTGCGTGACAACGTAATCGTAGTAACGCTTGAATTATAAGTGCATCGACGTGTATTTTTAATTGGTCATAAATATTATGCTGTTTGTTTATACACCAGAAGAGATAAAACGAGATACATATATATATATATATATTATAAAAGCAAAATACGTTTGTCACGATCAAGTTCGAGTAAGAAAAAAACATGTATATATGTGAATATATATATATAATAGTGATAAACGTATTTTGCTTTTGTTACCTGGTTCACAATTCTATTTCAATCGTGATTGGTTTTCTTTTTTTATCGAATCAATGATAATCAAAGCTATTGAATAAATAAGTATTGATGCTACGTTAATATTAGCTACCAACTATTCTATGTTTAATATACAAATAGAAAAGATCTATACATGGCGTCTTGGCGGGGAACTTTTAATGCTGTGACGTTACAGTCGCAGCGATTTTAAAATATTTTCATTGCTCCAGAAAATCATTTTGCGGAGGGAAATCGGGGAGATTGGATATTAAAGATTATATAAATATCATGGATCGTGCATTCCGTATATATATTATCATTATTATATACAAACGAAATAATTGTTTAACTTTTTTTAAGACACTCGCATTTTATCATATTTTATTTCCTTACGAACGCCTGTGATGAAACATCGTCGCGATCGGCAAATAAGAAGCTTACCGCTCGATAAGTGTCAGTACCTTTTTCCCAGATTTCTGTCACTCGAAGCAGCAGCCTCGCGAACCTTCCCTCTCTCTCTCTCTCTCTGTCCTGCTCAGCTCCTGCAGAGCGTAAGTTTACAAAGGCCGCGTGTCGCGCAGCTAAGGTCCAGGGTACATGTATATACAGGCGAGACGAGCTCTATTTATTTTTAATTCGCGCTATATCCCTTTTCATTATATATGGGAAAGTCCGGGGGAATAAAATTTAATCTTTTGACACTCGAATCTCGGCGCAGGGAGCATTCATTTCCTGAATATTTCGGATCGCGCGCGCGCTCTCGCCCTCCTGCGCTCGTGCAGGAATATCAATTTTCCTCCAGTCCACCATTGCTCGGGAGATGGGAAACTTGAGCTTATGCTGCTGAATCCTAAAGATATATCTGGACATTTTGCGTCGTGCGCTTCGTGACGGATGTGTACTATGCAAAGATTTTTCAGATTTTCAAACACGCTGTACGCTGAATAACATTGTACACGCAAGCAATTAAAGTTTCATCAAAATTTAATTTACAAAGATCAGGGGTACTGCTAAGCAATGCTTTATTGGCAATGAATTAATGATTCTCGCTTTATTTCAAAACTTTTACGATATACTAATTGAAATAGCATATAATTCGAGATAGTCAGTCATTTTCTGATGTAATTGATAAAGGTAGTTCCTCGACCATCGACGGATATATCTCATTTATTATTAAAAATTGCAAATTTCATTTCGACTTCCAAAACAAATAAAGTTCAATATCACGGAACAACAGAAGGAAAATCTACACCCGAGCTTTTTGCGCATGTCACGCACGTCAAACACACTGAATCAAGCTTTTCAATATTATTCCTGACATTTATATCCGTGTAACAAAAATTTTAGTCAACAAGGATTCTTTGCAGCTGTGAATCGCAATTCGTAGGACAGGGCAAATAACGGATGGACTATTTTGTACTGGAACTATTTCAAGTTTTTTTCATCCAAATATCCACAAAAATGACTTATTTTCTGTTATACAAGATTCGAAAAACAGATATCTGCATCAAGTTTAACCCAATTATTAAATGCTGAAGTTATAATTCGGAACGCACGAAAAAATAGTCTTCGTGGAAAAAGGTTCCATCTCGTGTTTTTTTTTCGTGAAAATTAATTCCTACTTATAAGGATATACCAAAGATCATTTCGACTTTTTTTTTTCGCCTAAAAATAGTTTAGGCTGAGAGCAGCCTGCGCAACAAAAACAAAATGGTTATATAAGTATCGCCAATATAATGAATAGCAGTGAATAATCTTATCAGTATATGACAGTAATTAAATATCAACATAAATTTTTTTCATTTTATAGGATCATCAATATTTTGGCAATACTTCCGCCAATATATTGTCAACGTATTGCTGCGTCTTTGCAAAATTAATACAAATAGTTTTGCTTATATACTTTCTGCAATATATTAATGAGATATCAACCGTTTTTGCGCGGAAAGGTTTTATCGTAAAGTCTTTCATATACTCATACCTTTCATATTTATATGCAATTTTTACTAACTTAACATTGATAGAAATAAGCGTCTTCACGAGATAGATATTTTCGAAATTATAAAAATAAAATAGAACCTTCCTGGTCCTTGCAAATAATTTTCCTCAAAACACTATTTTTGATAATGTTTGTATTGAATTCAATACATACAGGGGAGAGCAGGGCGAATTAAAACGGATAATTTTTATTTGAGAACGGAATCCCCTATAATTGAGGGATATTTCTATTATAAAGGAATATTTCCATTACGCTTAATGAATATGACTAAGTCACGTTAGAGTACGTAATTAGAATAATTTTTTGAAATAATAGCAAGAAAGTGGAGAGGATTCAAAAAGCGGCCAATATCGCCTTGCAGTTTTTCTTTACATCAAAAAATTCAAATATTTCTTTGCACCAATCGTAAATTACTTTAGATATACAGAAATAGAACGGAAGAATTTAGCTGTAATTCAATATAGATGAGTTGAAAATAACATTACCGATCGTTTTCTTTTATTTTGAACTTACAAAACTATGAAAATTATCGAGCTTTTGCCTCAAAATTTAAAAACTGCTTTTAAACTTTTTATCGCTATACTTTTCATCTTTCTCTCTGACTATTAAATGCTTTTATACGGAATGCTTGTTAAATATAAACAGAAAAGTTACAATGTATAAGTGTTGATCTTTTGAGAAAAATGAAAGCCAACCTCTCGCTCTCCTCTAGTAACAATATTTAATGCTTTTTAAATAAAGGACGTGTAGATAAAATTCAGCAGATATTCAACTGTAAACCTTTTTGATGACAGTGAAGGGCAGTGATAATTGAAAATCTTCATTTCGCTTTTGGGTTTTGAATACTTCATTATCCCGTGTCCGAGTCAACAAAACACACGCACGGCAAACAGTAATAAAGGCACTTATTAATATATTCGCCGAGTCCCTCGCGCTTCGCCAAACCCAATAAATGTTAACCAGCAAACATATTTGTCGTGAGAACGTCACTCAGCTGACAGTTGCTATGTACAACATTACAATGCGTCAGCTATATATAGATTACCGAGCGTCCATATAAGTCGCCTCTCTATATATCGTCAATTGACTCTTATCGATCTGTTTGTATAGCCTTTTGGTGCTCACGCGCGGCTTGGGATTAAAAGAAGCATCGACGATGTCCTTAATAAAGTCCATTGGAAAAAAGGGGCTGTTTAGCAGAGTCGTTCCGCAGTACTTACTTCTCCAACTGATGACAGCTTTGTTTTGTTTGTTATTATATAGGCCGTGTAGGTGTATAGTTGTGTCTAATGACTTCGTAATAGCCCTCCACACAATTGACGGAGATACTGTGACAGATGGCTTTATTTGATACATAAACTATCGAAGTTTAGAATACATAGATATTTCAACTTTTATCCGAAATCCAATGTTTTTGCTAATGTATTTGGAATTTTTCATCTCTTGTTTTCGGGGTCGATAAGTTTTCGATATCCTTTACACGATTGAAAATGAAATGTGAATTTCAAATTGGATTTCCAATTTCATCAAATTGCACGGCGATTTATTTGTTCTAGAGAATTTTTATTATTTGTATTATAAAATTTGAGTAAAATTGTGTTGCATCTTTTTATAGCGAAATGATCGTGGTCATACTTTAAAAAAAAATGCTCGATGTACTTTCTTCAAATCCGCAACGACAAGCGCCGCATGTCGTCAACGTATATATAGAAACAATCAAACGGACCCTATGGCCTTCAGTCGTCAGAATTTGTAATGAGTCACCGATTCGAGTGACCTTGATAACGATTTCATGAGTCGACCCATCCAGCAAAGTAATCCTATAGGCTCTTTGAGCCGCACCGGAACCCCGTCGAAAGAAGTCGCACAGTGAAACGTGGAAAATTGAAAGCGTATCGAGGCAAAGCTCGTCGGGCCATATCCCTCAAGGCGCATGTTCACCATTTCCCAATCAAATCGACCCCAATCCAACCGTCAACCCTAGCCGCCACATAAGAACTCCGCGCAGCGGTTGATCTAATTTCACCCTCGACCATCGTACACGATACGCAGTCCGGCAATCTTGCAAGAAGTTGCCCCGTGAAAATTAGTCTTGACAGGGTTAAGAATTGCACGCACATGTGCGTGCCTATATAGCACATGTATATATGCGAGTGAGCGGATAATCACTGTGACGCGGATATATATATATCGATGGCAATTTCCGGGCGTCTATGTCGCACAGGGCAAAATCACCTGCAGTGCCGGTGCGAGCTTCCCTAATGACTATTTACAAAGGGGCGAACGTCCGTACATCCGCATTATCCGCGCGCGCGCGCGCACCAAATGCTTTGCACACGCTCGGCCCGAGAGTATAACCGAATTCCATGCTTTATGCGCCATGACAACTAGCCACGAAAAGTCCTGCTTTGCGCACTCACAGATAAATAAATTATCTCGACCTCGACTCGTGTGATTCTCGAACTTCATCCTTGTCCGGATAATAATCTCCTTCGCTCACTAATTGTGTAATCTAGATAATTCAACAACATTTCTTAGTTAGTTTTCTTGCACAGGCCTTGGATCGTCAACTTATACTTTCATTTTAAAACCACTATTTTTAGTAGCTTTTTTATTCTAATTATACTAGTTTTTAAAAATCGGGGAAGAGTTAGATTTTAAATTGTACACCTATAATAATAATATTCAAATGGCAATGTTTCTATGTAAAATTGAAATTACATTTTGGAATATCTTCATATATTTTTCGCTAATTACAACTAAATGATCGTTAAATGTCTGATAAATCTTGCTCATTACAAATATAAATGATACAATTCAAAGGAGTAATGGTATAATATATTCAGGTGTATTTAGCAATTTTTGTCTTTATAGTAAAATAATCCAGATCGAATTGTCAAATACCAGTAGAGATGTCCCTCAAGGAGCTCGAGGTTATATAGGTAATTGGCAGGAGACACGTGGCAAGGTTCAAGTATACTATTGTGAATTGGGAATCGATGTTTATATGGACAGATACGTTGTCCGGAAGATGCAATCTGTAAGTTTATTGGCGGCAACAGGAATTTCCTATCAGTTTGAGTATCTAGGCAATTTGTATGTAATTTGAACGGAAAATGAATAGTCTTTTAGAGACTCGAAGCGTGTGGGAGGGAACTTTGTTGCGGCATTAATACTTACGCATTTAATTTTTATTGTAGCTTGAGCTTAAATTTTTTTTTACTCTTGTAAAAATATTGACAATTATTTTTTATTATAATTACTTAGTGTTTATTTCACCGTGCATATATATTATTCCAACGAAAAGATATATAAAAATAGAAAAAGTCTCTTATCAAAAGACCGATTTGTGATAAAGTAAAAATAATACATTAACACAACATAAAATAATCAATAACAACATTATTTTTGTCCATTTGGATAGTGATTATGTATATTTTACTAAAATACGTTAAAAAAAAAATCAGTTCTCTTTCGTTTTCAAATAGGAAGCTCAAATGTAATTTTAGGGTTCGCATAGGATGCAAATTAGATTGGTAAATCAATTTTGATCAAACGCAGCTTATTTTCTCTGAAACATTTTAACATTTAAAAGGTAATAAAATAAATAAAATTAATTAAGAGCTTGATAAAAAAAAAAAAAAACAACGAGCGTTAAAGTGCAAAGCGCAAATGTGTGCTACAGGTAAATACTTATCTAAGGTTCTTCTGAAATATACAAAAACGAATATATAAACTAAAGTTTTTTTTTACAATTTTATCAAATAATAAAAATACGTTTAGTATACTTTTGAATATTCAAATTGCAATTTTTGCATTTCAATAAAAATATTATTGTTGAAATTGGATATATAGTCCGTATTTCGAATAAATTATAGAAATCCATTTTTTCTTAATGGTTTAGATATTGGAACTAATGGCTAATTTTGAGTTTTTACAGGTGCTTTATTCAAAATGTTTCCACTTTCAAGTATTTTAGATTTTACATTGATGATCAAGCTTCAGTGTTTGTAATTCAAATGACGCCAGCGTGTTGCTGCATTTTCCGATAAAATCGGCTCTTTTAAATCAAAAAGACTTTCCTCCTACGCGAAACTCATAAGTGCACCTATTAGCGATGCTCAAAAAACTATTTGAAACTTTTTTATGTTGTTTAATAAAACAAAATGAAAATTATATATTACTGTATTTGTAATAAATCAATGCACAAAGTGTTTGAAACGGATAACATTCATGATCGTTCAACAAAATTAGTACTTCCAAAATATAGTAGAATTAGTTGTTCTCTTTTACTGTAATTAGACAAGTTATCGTCCACTAAACGCACGAGTTAAATGTATATTGTAGGCGGAGTATCATTGTTCAAAATGCAGCTGGGATCCTAATAAAAGTTAGATTTTATGATTCTTTCCAGTATGAGAAGTTACTCTGAATATTTAAAAAAATAATAGATATATTTTTAAAAATAAACAATATATTTGTCCTTTGTCAAATCTTCTTACCGATCATTTCAGAGAGAAACAGTTGAAAATGTAAGCAAAACGTTGAGTTGGTCAGCCGCGCATGGGGGAGAGCCTGCTCTCTTTCCCTCTCGAATAACACCAATGAACCTCCTTAAAAATGTACTTAAGTAATTGATGTATTCTATTATTTTGTTGTAAATTTCTAACGATGAGTAGTACTAAACTTTGAAGCTAGAAATAATTACTAAACACTATTTATCACTATTTATATAACATATAATTTAATATAATATTCATACTTAATTTGGGCATAAAAACAAATATTACATTATCAGAATTCTCATTCTTTAATTATTTAATTTGCAAAATTTAAACTTAAACATATTTCGAGCTTTCGTTTGAACGCTTTATATGAATGAAAAAACCTTTATAAAAATGTAGGAATAATTGGAAATGATTCAAGCAAATAAAGAAATATTGAAGTTTTCAAAGATTGTAAATATTGCAACTAAGATTGTGGAATTCCCTCGTTTTATCATCATTGGTTCCGATGAAAAAAGCTCAGGCTTATTCAAACTTGGAGAACGTCGGTCGCAATTTCGATTGAACGCACCACGAACATGAGCTAAAAATATACTTCTTTCGCTTCCGGGGCGATCATTGAGTATTTTGAAGATTGGAGCCACACCGCAAATCCATTTAGCGGAGGATAACCCCTGGGAGTCGGATGAAAATCGATTACAGCCGGATGTACAATAGCCGTGTAACCATCACCTCCTTTTTTTCTACTTTATTAGCTGGTCGAATGGAATCTCGCGTTCGCTCGTTACATCGGCGAACGAAGTACGAAAGAGCGCCAGTTATTAAGTTATTTAGTTAATAGTGATTGTTCGCATTTTTTTGCAAAACAAGATCGCTTGTATGTTCTTTTATCAATTGGGCTTGGATTAGGTGGTCAAAATTAATAAATTACAAATACATTGCTCTAAATACTTATTACTTATATAAATAAGGAATTTATTTTTAAATAAGAATTTGGAATTCCTTATCCAGAATCCGAGCGTTATATCAAAGGAACTATACATTTAAAACGGATGCTGGTCTCTTTCATGTTGATATTATAGTGTTCATCAGTAGTAACAGACGATCTGAAACATGTCTAAAGGCTTATTATTATTGAACTCAATAAAAAATGTATGCGTGAGTAGGAGCGAAACTAAAGGCTCTGATCGTAAATCATTTCCGTTGCAGACATGAAATACAGCGGTGCACTGGTGGCGATTGTTTGTCTGGCGGTGCTGGCGATGCTGTGCGACTCGGCGCACGGGATGCCGCCTGCCCAGTGCAGCCCGGGACTACTGGACGAGGTACCGCCCAGGATCCGCAAAGTCTGCGCCGCGCTATCCACCATCTACGAGCTGGGCTCCGCCATGGAGAACTACATCAACGACAAAGGTAACGCCGGGCTTTTTTTCTTCTCCTTCTTTGCGTTCGTTGCATTTTTATCCAATTCTCGTAACAGGATCATCACTAAAGGGATGATCATGTGCGTGCGATGGTTTGAAAAAGTTTATCTTTTGTTGGGCATTCACATTTTTTGTTTGACCGCGACACTTGTTAAGCATCAGTTTTTTTTTTATAGTTTTTTTGTCAACCATCTATTTGATCCACCTACCTATATTTGTATTTTTCGAGGCGCGATTTGCATTTTATAACGGATACAGCGGATCACTGCAAAATATTGCTATTAATTATTATAAATCGTTGAACAAGATACTTTAATATATTTAAATATGAGAAGAAAAAATAAACATATTAAAAGAAATTGATTTAAAGTTGAGCAATTCTAATTCAGTATTTTAAAAAAACAGTATAAGATTAAATTTAAATTGAGATTCTTGAGAAAAATATTTTAAATGAGCAACGTTCGCATCTGGCAGGAAGTAATTTTCGAATAGATCTAAAAGTCAATTCCCAATATCGTATGATTTTCGGTATAAGCGTAGAAAAATTGATAAAAATTTGATGAATGTTTCTAGTACGTTTTATAAAATCATACGTCAGGTCATATAAAAAGCGTTAGCTCGAGTCTTTTACCTTTAAAATGTATGAATTTTTGTTGTCTTCACTTATAAATATTTCAAGTTGATAATGATCCTCGCGCAGCGCGCAATTTACTTTTTTATACGGTAAACCGAGCAATTAATTCCCAAGGAGAATCCTTTGAAAGTCATTGGGGGTATGCGGTGAACCTAATTAGTCGATCCCTTGATTAGCGAGGTAGAAAAGAAGAGGGGAAAATGGGTGAAATTGCGCGGCGCGCAGCCGTAGCGCGCGACAATACTATACAGAACTCGGGACACACGAGGACGCAAGTGTCGGGGCTCACGCGGAGTTTCGAGTTGCAAAGGCTCGCGGCGCCGGAGATCGAGAGGAAACTTCGTTATAGTTGTCGCTCCAAGTCGCTAGACCTGACAATCAATTGCTCGGAGGCCAGCCGCCGCGCCGCGTCTTTCACGCGAACGCACTCGTAGAGGCGAGGAGGAGGGGGAGGAGGAGGAGGAGGAGAGATTCGCTCGGTGGCAAATTGAGCTCGCTGACGAGGCTGAAAATGAGAAATTTCAGAAGCGATATTAGCTCTCCTTTCCAAGCTCCGCAGCGTGCGCCAGGCCGCGCCGATAGAGTGAAATGTCCCGCACCTGTTGTCGCGTCAACTCGACGACGCGATCGCGATTCGCCCGCCCTCGTGTCGTAACCTATATCGACTACCAAGAATCGCGCCAGGACGTTTTTGCTGCTTCGCTGACGACATGTTTTTAATTCTGTCAAAATTTTAGTAGCAGCATGACGGTTTCAAAAGTGGGAAAATAAAGGGTTTGGCTAAAACTCAGACTCGTACCTCGAATCGATCGGTGGTAATTCCGATTAGGCTTCAGCTCAAGGTCATAGTTCGAAAGCATCGCGGAAATTTTAGGCTTACGATCGAATCGAGCGACAGCGACGTCGACTGATCTGTGTGTGTACGTGCGTTTGTTTCAGTTCCAGTGCTGCGCGAGGGGATTCCTTTGCCGGACAGCGGCGTAAAGCGCCAGGACGTGGATCACGTGTTCCTGCGCTTCGGCCGACGCTAAGGCCGCGAGGCCGCACGAGCAGCGCTTCGCACGACGTTCGCTCTTCCATCGCGACGAGGACCCTTATACCGAGGTGCGGAGAAACGATCCATGGACGCGCAGGACGCCGCGTTACACATATATATATATAAATTTCTCATCGGTACCCCCTCCTCCACACCGTCCTCCTCCAGCCCTCACTCAAGCCCTCACTCAAGCCCTCACTCAAGCCCGCACAACCTCACTCGATCCTCGCACTTACCTCGCGTATCCCTCGGCCCCCTTACCCAGCTCCCACCCACCCAAAAAAAATGTCGCACACCGCTCACTCTTACTTTTATCGTTACGACTTTTTTAATAGGAATATTACCACGAGCACAATAACGATAGGATTGAGAACAGGCACAAAACAAACAATTGCGTGTGTGGTACTTGAAAAACCGTAACTATGTGCACTTTATCGTCACTGGCATTTCGGTTTAGCTAGCTAATATTTAGTATAGGGTTTATGTAGGAGCTCTTGTATACTTTCGCCCTAATTGTATTAGAATTGAAGCAGTATTGTTGATTTACTCCGTAGAGTTTCGTCTCCGAGCGCTTGGGATATAACTCTACATTGGATTGGAAGTTAAAAACCAAACAAAGTATGCTTGAAAAGTTATCCGAGCGCTCGGGAATGAAGAGCACAGGTTAAGCGGGAACGAAAGTCTGATTAGGTTTAATGCGCTCGAGTATAGCCGCGGACAAGCTTTTTTGTCGCCGATCCGCCCTTTTAGTTCTTAAATTGTATAACGTATTAACGCGGGCAACGACGAGGCTGCAGCTGCACTTTCTCGCATGGCATATTTTACCGTGGAAGCTCTTTTTTTCTCATTTTCGCCATTCAAATTCTTGATGTAGATGTTCTCTTCGTGTTCCAGTGAAATTCAAATGAGAAAATTATAAAAAAGAATAATGGACAAATCCTTATATATGTATATAAATATATGAACCAAAACTAAAAACAACACGTGAAGCATGCATTGTAAAAGTAAACTACGCCATCGAATTTCATCAAATTGTTGTGTAACGCAAACGATAAGGATGTGAGAGGAGAAAAAAATTATTATATCGTCGTCGATCGCGATCAAGAACTACTATATATTATATTTTGTAAAGCTTGTGAGTGTCGCTGAAGTTGAGCTCAGTTATTTATTTTCGAGTTTCGTGAGACTGTTAAGTTTGATGATCAATCGGGATCATTATGTATTCCTCATCATAATTGCATCGCAGTATAGAACCGGAGCCTAAACATTGGGGAAACCTCAGTAGAATCGCAAATACTTTATAAATGAAACACATGAAATCACGTCGCGTATTTTTAGACCCAAACTGAAGCGGGCTTTACTCTTTTCAAAGTGAAGTTCCTGCACTCGGAAAGATTTAGTGAATTTTTTCATATAACAATTGCAGGTATAAATGTTTAGGTTTGCTTCCTTACTTAGACACACGCCCACATATATACATACACGCATTGTTTGTTTACAAAAGCTACGATAGTAATATCCGCTTAACACTTGCGATATCTGCGCAATTCCGAGAAAAAAAGGATAAGAAAACTTGAAAAAAAAAAAAAAAAAAAAAAAAATATGACGATTTCAAAAAAGAAAAATGTTACAATGAAAGTCTTCTACTTTTTCTTGACGCACAGAACGTGCCAAAAAAGCGAACTAAGTATGTTGTTTTGAGATGTGAGAAAAAAAAGAGAGAGAGAGAGATAAAGAGCGAAAGAGCAAAGTAGCGAGAACGGGAATAAGAGAGAAAAAATTAATTATACAAACGTTGGTGTCCTCGCAACCGCTTGCATCTTCAATATCGCCATTATTAAGACTTATGATGAATAAAAAAATGTGCATGGAATACTTTATGAAAATGATTATATATTTATTATGGAGTATATATATAGATATATATGTATATAAAGTTTCTCTTTAAAAATCTTAAAATAAAGTTTTTACTTCTTTGATCCCTGAATCCCCCAAAATTCCCTTGATGATTATGCGTTTTTACATTCGCTGCAGAAATTAAATAATACTAAAGTAATGCAAAAGGTTGATTTGTTGTAAATTTTTTTAATTAGAGTTTTACATTTGACTTTTTAGTTCTATTTATTATTTTTTATCTTTCTAAAGTATAACGTTGCTGTAATTTCCTTGTACTGGTTAAGAATATTTTATTAAAGCAATTTACTCTAAAAGCTTAATTATATTATACCATTCAATAGCCATGAATTTACCATTCACTAATAAAGTTACTAATAAGTGTAATTTTTTTAATTTCATTATTAATCTATAAAGTCTTGATCTATCAAATAATATATTTTACTTAGAACATTGGTATTACATTAAATGTATACCAATGGGAGAAATCCTGAGGAAACCTGCTCCGGAATGGTCGGTGAAAGGTACAATTTGAAAGTTTCTGTCACATTACGTAGGCTTAAACTCCAAAATCGTACCATTTCATACCCATCGTGGGATATGAGGAGACACCTAAGCTCAACAGCAAGCGGTTCACCCATCCAAGCTTAGCCCTGCCGCTTATAATTAATTTTATATATTATTATTTATGATTTCTGTAATATGTTTTTAAGTGTTGTTGTACTATTTCCTTTGACGTGTTGTCGTTAGGAATACAAATATAGTTGCAAATAATTAATTATTGATTTTGTCAGAAAAATACTTTTCTTTTAAGTATATAATTTATTTAACAAACAAAACACTAGGTAGTCTAAATTTGTAACAAATTTTAATTTTAGACACTTATTCAACTCTGGTATTTACCGATTGTGTATAAAAATGAAAATATTTTTTTTCAATTTCCTATAGACTGAATTATAATTGGTTAGTGTTTCGTATTACTAGTGGAATAGTGGAATACTAATTCTTTTAGACGATTTTTTTACAATTTCCACATGCTAAACTTGTTAGTAGATAAATTCCTAGTACAGTCAGACAATATTTTGTACAGTCTTACTGGGATTGTTCAGTTCCTCAAAAAATTGGAAATTCGGGAACTTACTCTGCTTGTAAAATATTTCTTTTAATAATTAGGTAAAAACGGCCCATTAGACGATTGCATATATTCAAATAGAGCACTGCTTATTTTCTTTGTAAGCTTTTTTAATGTTAGCAATATCTCAAAAATTGAGAGAGCTATCAAAGTAAGAACATCATCGAGGTATATTCAATAAGTTATATAACTTTAACAAATTTAGTTCTATTTACAAAATTCAAAGTATTTTACAAATCGGCTTCGATTTTTTAAATACTTTACGCATGATGAATAAAAAATAATATCTCGTTTTCTTTTCACTGGAATGGTTCAACAAAAAACTCTTCATATTCATTTTATTTATTTAAATTCATGAATTTAGTTATTGTAGCTCATAAACATTAAAAAAAAATATATTTAGTCAAGTGGGTCATTACTTTATCTAAACTGGAAAATTATAAGTCCTTTTTTATTCTGTATTTTATTAGTTATTTCGAAATTATAGGTGTTTTTAACATTTTTAATTATTTATATCAAATATCTTGTAGTAATTTTCTCGATTTGACACGTCTTTATACCCTACCAATTGACTCTGCAAAATATCTGTGAGGGAAGTGTATAATTTTTTTAATAACGCGATCATTGTACTTTTATTTTATTTGTGCCACAAGAATGGAATCTCAAAATTATGAAATAATGAAAAACAAGAAGAAAATATGTATTGCTAGTTTATGAACATATTAACATTTACTTTTCTGAATGCGAATGTGCGATGAGACCTTCTTTTAAACGATCAGAAATCAAGGACTTAAGTGACAAATATGAAGGTATTGACAACGAAAAAGGAGCTGCTACGTTGACACAGTGGGAGGAGTAAATAAAATAGTCGCTTCCCAAGTATACAAACTTTTCATTAAATCGCAAGTAACCCACGTCGTTCATCGACGGAACTGTAAATGAGTTTGCTCAGATAAAAGTAGAAAAAGGTACGCAGACAAATAAAATCACAGCTATGTGCGGTCGTGTGCGCTGCAATTCACAGGAAATGACAGATTTCGAAAAAGTTTGCGGAATCTCCGGAATTTTCTAAAAACCCTGAAAGAATCGTTAAGCAGTTATTCGAGTTCCACGTGTATACGACCGAGAAAGGCTTCGAGTGTCCGAACACGTATTCTTACTGCTCATACATGTGACTGATAAAATAAGAAATTGACGGGAAATCTAGTGAATTGGCGACTAGAATATATGTATTTACTGCATTTAAAAGTCCGTTTACGTTGCAGTCGCTCATTTAAATACAAAATAAAGATTTTTTGACAAATGCAGCGTAATAGTTCAGACATTAAGTGGACTTAACGTTGCAGAGAAACTTAAAGATTCAGGCAAGCTAAAAAGTAAATTAAGAATGTCTTGAGTTAAAAATCTAATAATATAATAATATCAGCTATAGAGAAAAAAATTCATTTAAGCTATGGAAATTATAGGAAATTCTTATGAATTATGTAAATTATGAAATCATTATGAAAGATTCTTAAAAGTTCTCCCGAAAAATTATTATAAGGCTAAAGTAGATTTACTTTAGCATTAAAAAAAATATATACATATTTGTATGCATCGTATTAACTAAGAGTAAAAAATAGATTTTCAAACTGGCATATGTCAAACGTTTAAGATGACTAAACATATGCATTATTTATTACAGTCGAAATCCGAACACTATAAACAGTTTTGCGAGCTTCTCTATAATATACAATAAGAAAGAAGGTTTGCAATTTTGAGATATGTTAGTATATATTCTAGCAACATTGCACGAACAAGCATAAATTAAACTAGGTTAATGGTTGATGGAGCAATTTTCACTTTAAATTTTCAATTTTCCATTTTATTGCTTTCTTATAAAAGGAGCTTTGTAATCGTGAAAAAATTTTTTTTGTACAAACGTAAGAGGAACTTTTTTCTAAGAATTTATGCATAAAAATAAGCAATTTATGTGTGGGTGTCATCGTATGCCCACTCAAAAATAATTTTTTTTATTTGATGATTTTCTTTGGTTTTATGATGATGCATAGATTTTTATAATTTACTTTTTGACTATTTTTTACATATTCCTCTTAAATTTTTTTAAATCTGAAAGCTGAGTTTTAAAGAGCTTTTAATTATCTACATTTTGATATGTTATACGTTAAATACTTTTGGTTATTCTTCTGATATTCATGAAAAATGTCGTGTTTGGTAATATCATGTTATTTTGAAAATAATTATTAAAATTTAATGACCTATAATTTGTTTTTTCATATTAGGGGTTAATGTGGATATTAATTATCTAATAAGCTTTTAATACATTATTACGATTATTATGCGAGATAGAAATATATTTATGAACAAAAATTGTGTTTCTATGGCATCGGATAGTTTAAGTTATAAGAACGAATTAATCTTCATGAAAATTTACATATTTAATTAGTACTTTTATATCTCTCGCGATCGTTGATTCTTTAGCTTATTCAAATAATCATGAAAGTGTTACGTACATAAGAATACGAATGTTAGTTATAAGAGATTTCAAACATAATTAAATTTAAAATACTAATAGTTCACGTTCAATGATACATGTGGAGGGTTTTAGAGTGAGATGCGTGAACGCGGCCGGATAAATAAATCGACGAATAGTTGATAAATGAAAATGCTAGATGTATTCATCGAATTTGTAGGTAACCGAGAGAGAATTGAATTGAATTGAATACTTTATTAAGACTAAGGACTTAAGGACCATCGTAGTCACAGCCATGTATTACAATTGTAAAATATAAAATAAATATACGCAAAATTATCGCACGAAATCACATTCTTCGATTAAATTTGGTTGATACTAAATTAAGAATAAGTTAACAATAAAACTAATAATAAAATTAAAGAATTAAAACCAAACGAAGCGAATACAGAAAAAAATAAATCATTCTACCTTAAGTGCTATATTTGCGTATAATCGGTCGCATTTTCATAAAAATATTTATACAAGTGCTTTTTGAAGCAGTCACGCCGGTAAAGTTTACGCACGCTAATCGGTAGACTATTCCATAGTCTCGCCACCCCTATTGTAAACAATCTTTGGTAACAGCTCGTTCTTGCCCACCTTATATATAAATCTAATTTAGAGCCCCGCTTCGTCCCGCTCCCACCCATAATTCTGAAATTAAATTAAATTTATCCGCTAGATATGCTGGTTTCATATCATCGCAATACAGTCGTTGAAAGGCATAAGGTAGTTCTCTTCAAACCCCTATTTCTTCGAATATGTCTAAATTTTTTTCTATTTGTTACTTTAAGTATACTGTATATGTGGTTAAAATCTGGAACTCGCAAGCGGTATGAAATTTGGAGATATTATGCCTCGAAATTGCATACTTTAACATTGAAAGCCTATACCGAGAACCTATGGCCAGAGACGTTTCGTTCAATTGCAAACCAAGTTTTCTTCGAATTTTTTTGAAAAACTAGCACATAATGTAAAATAATAATATGAATCGTGAGGAAAAAGGCTGAATAGGGCAAACGGTGCTTTTTTTAAAGATACAACAGTCCAAAGTTTTAATCCTAGCCTATAGTATATCTATATAGGGGCGAAGTATTTCACTCTCTTTCAACTTTTGGGTCTTATTTCTATCTATCTTTCTAATGTAATACCGAGTTGAGCACCACGGCAGGGAGAGAACGTCCTTAAGCCGGCGAAATGCTGTCGAACTTCTTCAAGCCGGTCACGAATCGAAGAGCAACGTTGATCCAGGAGAAGCCCCGCACCATAATCAAAGTATGGAGAAATCAGTGATTTTACAAGCAAGAGCCTCGAGCCACCCGGAATGCTGTCGCTACATTTACGGAGTCTCGAAAGAACTGCAAAACATTTTTTTGCAGTTTGGATGCACTCACTGAGCAGTCCAGGAAAGTCTGCTGTCAAGCGTAATTCCCAAAACGTTCATTGTCTCGCCGTAATCAATCGACTCGCCATTAATAAGTGGTTTAGGCACAGTGTCTGCTCTAATGTGCCTAGCTTCGCGAGCCAAACCATGTCGCTTGTGTTTTTCCCGAGTTTATAAGAAGGCCGCTGGCGCTTGCCCATGCATACAAATTATTAAGGTCTGCATTAACCTTCTCTAAGATGCCCTCCATCTGATTAAATGATCCAGCGCAGTAAATCGTGAAATCATCTGCATACATATGGTAATTGCAAAAGCGAAGCACCCTAGGAGCGTCGTTTGCAAAAGCAGAAAAAAATAGAGGTCCTATTGAGAGAGAGAGAGAGAGAGAGAGAGAGAGAGAGAGAGAGAAATGTTAGTGCGTTGCTGCGGCTGGAGCGGTCGTGGAGTCGAAAGTGCCTCTCTTTCGTACTTTACCCTAAGGCTCACTCTGCAGTCTCTCTAGAATTGTCGGAATGTTCGGTACTCCCCTTTTTATATTCTCTTAATTAGTCTAATGATGAAATAACGGTGGGAAATCGCGCAATGAACGTCGTGAATAGTATATGTGTAACTATGTGCACGTCAAAACGGATGCGCCACGACCTGCGCGTGACTATATGATGGTTTCAATTTTCAGTCCCGATGTCTGGGCGAGACGAATTTGAGCGCAACGAGTTGCGCTACCCGAGGGCCAATTAACGCTTAAAATCAATGTGGAGCGAATACTCGGGTCAAAAATAAATAAATATAATAATTCGAATTTACCGAAAAATTCCATAGAAGTTGAAGCATTTTGTGGCGCAGGTATATAAAGCAATTATGAAAAGGCTTAACAGGATTGGGAAGTAGTTCACGTTTCACGGGACATCTTTCCACCCTCTTATTAGTATTTTATCTTTCGGCGAATGTTGCGCAAGATCGCCCCATGATATCTCAATTGCACACGCACACACGCGCACACACACACACACACACACACACTCAAGCCATTTGTCTTTCACGCACGAGAAGGAATACGGGATCATCGAGGGGGTTCCATATTTTCGGCTCTTAGAATATATAGAGCAGCTGATGAAGCCTCCATTGAGCTTGTTTTCGGAGACGAGTTTTACGCTGGATTCCCACGTCGATGGACTTCCTATATACGCGATAGAAAGGAAGGATAAGCGCGACTCGCTCATTGGTTTGCCTCGGCTATTTATTCAAAAGGAATTTTGCACTTTTTTCCCATTATTCGGGATTTTTTTTGGAACGATGCGCGGATGAGAAAGTGCATTTCCTTGGCTGGATGGATGTTTACAATAGAAATCTGAGGGGTCGTTCGTCGTGGCATTGTAATGATTTTTCCCTTTAAACCTTTCTTTGTGATAGTACGGAATTCACATCTTAGTAGATTTTAGCAGTAATGGAATTTCTTTCGTGAGGTTGTTATTATGATTTTGTTAATTAAATATAAGAAAACATTTGTCCACACAGTTATTCCGACCATCAAATAATGATAACTGATAGTTAATGTTTATTTGTAGTCCGAATTTGATCATTTTTAAGACTTAATTATTGAATAATAATGAAAACTTGTATTACAACTTTATGAAAGATTGATATGTAATTCATCGTTATTTCATTAAGGAAGAACTCATGGATCTATTTTTAGACTCTTGATGAAAGAAAAGCTATATTATTAGAATCATAGTAGTAGGAAAAAGAGGCTCATCGAAAATCGAGAAATTCCCGTGACAAATTACGATCTAAATTGGTGCATCTGCTTCAATGTCGCTATCGGGAATTTCATTAACGTAAAAATTCAAGCAGCCAATGACAGCGGACAGAAAATTCTAAATGATCAGTCGGGCGCGTTGCATTTTTCCTTCAGGAATAACCAATAATACTGTCCTAAGTTCGCTTGTAACAGCATGTATAATGACAGTTTGATTGAACTTAGAATATGTGTTAAATTTTTTCCACTCCCTAAAGACGACCAGTAGAGGATGTGACACTGCTTAAGATATAAAGAGCAAGATTAATTTTGCTTAAATAAATAATTTAATTAATTTAGTTAAACACATAACAGGTAGAGATGATAAGAATATTAGAAAAAAATCAATAAAAACTCTCACATCATTTGAAATGCATAGAAGTATAAGATGCAGTCTGATACGATAAGACAGTTATTTGAAGTAAGATTCTATTCGATTGTTCCTCTACTTCCTTGCGACTTTAAGGGGACAATTGTTTTTAATTAAAGAATTATTTGCATTCTAAATATACTAACTGAATGGATTTCAATCGACTATTGTTAGAAACTAACCTTTAGTATACATGAAAGTAAAATATAAGAAAAAACTTCTTCGGTAAAAAGAAATATATTTTACTTTAAATTAGACGTTCGCTATTCGCAATCAATTTTCCGTACAAAATCTTGAGCTTTTTTATGTAAAACGTTTTGCGTTAGCGTCTTGATATCTTCAACGAAAATCCAGTTTTTGTTCTTTTACCTTGCAATTTAAAATTACTGCTTTATTGTCTATATACGTTTTTCAACAAAATTTCAACTTAGTTGGCTAGAAAATTATTCTACGGGTAGAGTGCTAAGTAAAAACATAGAATTTGTATATGTATTTTTTCAGTTTCTGAGCGATCTTACAAAATTTTTGTCCTTTTGGGGGTTCAAAAGTGGTTCAAAAGTTTTTGTTCCGGCACACCTTGCACACTTAATTGGTCTCTAAACATCGATTTAAGATAGTTATTGTATTGTTTAAAAAAGGAAAACTGGAATTGCGGATGTATCAGGTGTTTGCTAAAGTTGCACAGTTTCGTAAATTTGAAGTGAAATATCTTGGCTTTCAATGCAGTAATTCAAAACTTTCAACATGTTTTTAGACAACAGATACGTATTGTAGTTTGGGCTTTTTATAATTGTAGTGGGCCATAGAAACTATTTTTAAATTCTCTTTTGAAAGAAAATCTCTGAATATTAAGCATTTTTTCGAAAAATATACCGTGATATTTTTAATTTTATGGTTACCTCCACTAATACTAAATATATGAGACATTAATAAAATACTTATTAATAATAAAAATTTACAGTATTGACAACTGAAAAGAAAACATTTGGATGTTTATGGGATAATTTATATTAAAATAATAACAGCGTGTTGCTGATTCCGCTAGTTCGCTACAATTACCTTTCAATTTTAAAGGTAATTGTAGCTTCAAATCTTATCTGGTACTAAAGAATAGAAACAAATTATTCTATAAATATTATTACGTTATAAATGCGTAACAACAAATCAGTAAACTACTATTCAAAGTTGAATGTTAATTTTAGTCTAAGATAATTTTTATATCAGGAAAGGACAATAGAGCATTTGTGGAATAATAATTGTTATGTTTTGATTTTAATGGTTACCCAGGTAAATCAAACAATTTTTATTTTAAAAACTTTTTATTTAAAAAAAATCAATGTTTCGGTCATTTTATAAATTAAATAAAGGTAGAGAATAATATTTGGAAAAACTCTCTTTCACCATCACCATGAAATTCCATCCACAATTTACTGAGACTTTTGTACAAGAAAATTCTGGAGATAAAACTCTAGGTGAATAACGAGCGTAACTCGATCTTTAACATACACATATGTAATAATTATTTTATAATACAACTTCAGAAATTATGTTTATTATTTCAAAATTAAATAGACAAATTATGTTTAAAATCAAACCGAGAATGACTATAAAGGAATAATGAAATTTTCATTGAAACGTAAAGTCATTAGAACTAGGCCAACAGAGCAGCGTCTCGTCCACCCGACAATAAAATTGACGGCAATATAAAAATCGAGATGATTCACGCTGTTCTTGGACGACGTGGGAGCGAGTCTTTTCTCGCGACTCTCAGCGTTTGGTCGTGTGTGTGTGTGTGTGACGTCACGAGCAACAGATAAAATGTGTAGGGGTCGATTCGACCCTTCGTTTTACGAGGAATTATACTCCTGCAACTGCTGCTGACGTCACGTGCGTCTGTGGCTTCCCGGAAATCCACAGGTTGTCGTTTTTCTACCGTTTCTCTGTTTTCCGGAAATTCGATTCCGGTCCCCCTCCTCTCTCCCTCTCTCGCTCTCTTTTTCTCTCACCCTCGGACTTTACGCTGCCCTATGCAGTTGTAGCCGTTTGTGTGTGACCATGTGCAGCGTTTGGTCGGTTTACTGATGAAATTGAAATAAAAGCCTCACGGTACCTGTGTACTCTGTGAACAGTTACTCTTAACAAATGACTTTTCTTCGCAAATCACTTTTCACGTATGTCATCGCCGATTACGCATTTCTGTATAATTTATAAGGAATAAATTAAGTCAACGAAGCGAGTGATGTTTTAAATCTAAATGAAAATGTAGCAAGTGTAAATTATAGATTTTCAATGTCATGTGTAAATTTCATATGAAATTAAGAAAATTCTTAAAATGAAATGCTTATTCTTATCACTTTTTGAGATACTTTATCCGATCAATATTTTATTTATCGAGCAAATTTAAATATAATTTCGTAAACTTTCGCAAATACCGCAAGCTTTTCTTGTTGTTACCTAAATACACTAAAAATGACGGGCTTATTGAAATTAAAAGAGCTAATTAAAGGTTTAAAAGAGGATATAAAGACAACAAAAACCTCAGTTACACAAATTAATACAAAGCAATTTATGGATCAATGGAAGAGTCACGAAAATGAAAGGCGCAGATTTAAAAGTACAAGTTAAAAAAAATTAAATAGTGCAACAAGTAATCTGGAAAAACAACTTAAGAGATTGCTAAGGAAAGAAAGAGAAAAGAATATTATATTGTTGTTTATCATTCAGAGAAGTCAGAAGAAGTCAATAATAAATTACTGAGTTGTATGGCCAAAGCCTTTAATGATTTAGATATAAATATCAACAAAGACGATATAGAATCAATACGAAGACTGGGAAAAGTTCAGGGTAACCATCCTATACAAATAATATTCAATGATATTAACTGTAAGAAATTCTTTGAGAAGATTCGAAACCTTAAAGCTTAAAAAATAGTAATAGCTTATGGAGCTGTAAGAGAAGCTTTAAAAGAACCATTAAAAATATTGAGAGGTATGGGAGAAACTGTGTATTTGAGAGATAACAAAATTAAGTGTAACAATAAGAGAACAGACGGATTCTTGCATAAATTCTTCTAGAAAGATGAGAAAATAGTACTCGCGAGCGATAGTGCTCTGTTTATTTTTGGTCATGGTAGCAAACATTGATAACGAAAATGTTACACTTTAAAGAAGTCACCTGTAATTCGGCAAGTAAAATATGTCAAAAAGGGAGAGCGAGGGGTGGACTAATTATCACTATGAACAGTAAAAACAATGTTCTGTGTAACGAGAAAAACTTTGTATTTTTACTAGATGCAATAAAAGTTCAAATTTTCTGATAATAGGACTGATTTACAGTGGCCTAGATGATGATTCAAATGAAGTCGGTCAAATTTTGAACCTAAATTGACTGTTTTCCAAGACAAAACAAAATTCCAGTACATACTTTAGATAAAACGCTTATATTATTATGTTGGTTATAATAAGAAATTAATCTATTAAGTAGATAACTTTTCTCTGTTCCATCTGGATCATCTATAAAAATGTATTTTTCGCTATCGCTTATAAAAGCACCTTTGTAATCATGAAAAATTTTGTTTTTCACAAAATGAAAGAGGAACATTTTTTAAGGATTTCTACATAAAAATAAACGATTTCTTTCGTGTATAATATGTATGGCAGTGTGTGTGTATACCAATATATCTCAGGAATGGATAGACCAATTTTTATGTTTGACCTCTAATTGTTTTGTTTCTTTCTGTTGTCGTTGCTCAAAATTATTTATTTTTATTTAATATTTTTCTTTTCTTTTATGATAAAAAATAGATTTTTATCATTTTTTTATATGCTGTAGTTATAAGTTTTCAAATTTGTAAGATGTATTTGAAAGAGCTTTTAATTGCCTAAATTTTGAGATATTATACGTTAAGATATGTTTCGTCATTCTTTTGTTATTTATATTTTATTATTTATTCACTTTTGTCTTAATTGCTTATGCCTCATAATTATTGGTTATTTCATGACACGCCACACGCGTTAAATTCAGCTTCTCACAAGTTGTGTTATAAAATAGTAATGTTTAAAGAAGTTAAGTGCCAATGAATTGGCAGCGGTTTTTTTTAACTGCATTACTTATTATATTTTTTTTTTTTATTTATTTAAGCAATTTGAACTTTCAAAGGAAATGATAATATTATATTAAAAATAATTCTTTGAGCATTTGTTGGTGAATTAATTTTTTCATTTAGATTTTCTTTATTTACATTATTGTCTTTTAATTCATTTATGTTCAATTCATCGTTTATCATTAATGATCATAAATTTTCTAAATCTATAGATGGAAGATTAATATCAAACATTTGAATAACCATTTGAAATTAATACCTGACTAAATATATATTGTTCATGTTCGGATAGTAAAAGCAATTTTTATATTTGTCATACAATTCACGAGCATTGTATGAGACTTTATGCAAACATTTATTTCATTCTTCTTCTGTACCTATTACATTTCTGGCATTTGCTGCTTCAAAAAATGTTGAATACGTAATACCTTCAAATATTCTTAAATCTTAAAAAAGACTTAGCCCCCTCTCTGTAGGTAATAGTAATCTTATAAAAAGCATTCCGTTGTAACCATATAAATTCTTATTAAAATGTTTTTTTTTTATTCTTTTTCTTGCATTCCATTGTTTAGTTATTTTATCAAATACGTAATGATAAGGAATTTCTACATAAAAGTACTTATTTGCATCAGAATCTCTTTTATTTAATTCAAACCATGCTGTTAAAGTTGGAACGATATTTTTTGTAATAATTTCTTTTTCACAATCTTCTTTAAAATATTCATTTATTGTTCATTTTCTTTATGTAATGCTAAGTTATAAACAACGTGTGGTATTCATATATTAATTCATTTTTTAAATTTATTTAAGGGATAAATTCCTTCTTGTGCAGTCAAATATCTTGTATCTTCATATAAAATTTTTTCTAGTTATTGTACTATTATAGCACTCAATAATTAAAATACTGAAACATATGACAAGTATATTATTCTCGACTATATCGCCGTACAGCGCTCAACGGCAGCCACAAATAGATTCCCCATAAACAAAAGAGAAGGCAAGGCGTATCCTTGCCGCTTCTGCTTGAGCGATCGCAGCTTCCGCTTCCATACGGTTTTGTTCCTCCTCTCGTTTTATTTGCCTCTATTCCGGCCTCTCTGTCGACTGTCGAGCGCCCGTCGCACTTTGCAACCTCTCGCGGCTTCAGCCTCGCACCGCGCGTCCTTTGCCTTTCTTCTATTCTTTTCCCCGTACTTTCGTGGGTCCGGCCTTGTCGCCTTTGTCTACGCAGCTTCTTCCTGACTTCCTGTCTCTTCCACCTCACGGACAAGCTCCGAGTCTATTAACTCACCAGAAGATGAAACTGATTGCCAGGAAAAAGAAGATGTACTTTATTAACTTCCTGCTCTTTAGTTTTAATGGACACCGAAGAGGATTTTTCTTCTCTGCTGTGTTTATTCGTTGACTTTACTCATTCTGACGACGTAATGAAGCATCCACTTTATTCTGCTACAATTTGATAATAATGTTACAATTAAATGCTCTATTGTACCGCACTCTTTCCACTTGAACCATATTATTTCTTAATCTAATAGAAAAATTTATAGTGCGAGTTTTAGAGCGTGTGTTTATCGTTACAACCTATAGCTATCCTACCGCTATAGCTACTTTAAATTATTATCTTTGTATTTAACTGTTAAACACTGTGTCACAACTCAATAAAATTTATCATTTGTGTAAATGAAAGGTAGGAATTCAATAAATATCAGTTGGCTCAAGGACTCGCGAAGATGTTGGCTCTGCAAAGAGTCCTCCCTTTAAATTCCGGGAGTCGTATGGGCGTAAACCAATGTGCTTCTTCTTTTCCTACGGCTTTTCCCGGGACGCTCAACGTGTCGTTCGTGGACGACAAAATAAATTAGCCGACGGCTGGCACGCTCGAGTGAATTACGAGAAAATTCAAGGGGGAAAACCGGCGTTGGAATAGTTAGAACTATTCTGTATTCAGCGTCGACCTTTTACACTCCCGTCTGCTTCATTCGTTCTCTCTCTCTCTCTCTCTCTCTCTCTCTCTCTCTCTCTCTCTCTCTCGCTCTTTCTCTCGTCTCTCTCTTTATTCTATAAAATGTAGACTCTCCTTTAGATTCTGGCTTGCAGAAAGTAAAAGTACAAAAAATAAAGGCGAATACAGATATACATATTAATTATATATTCAGGTGGCATTTCTGTAAAAAAACGAATATGTAATGACAAGCAAGGCTGTCAGGACAGCAGAACATCTTCTGAGCACGGAAGAAACGTATTGATCTTTTTTAGGTTTTCGGTTAGTGCCTTTCTATTGTTGTCGAAAATCTTACATTGACAGTGGACATGGTTGATATCCTCGCTACAGTGACAGTGACAATGTACGTACTTGAATACTTAGACCCACTGGACCAAGGGTATTTACAATCTTTGAAGAAAATTTCAAAATATTTTTGTTCCCTGAGACAGCAAGATGTTTTCAGCATTAATGTCTATTGTCTTTTTAAAAGTTTCTTTAAGATCGGTGAAAGGAACTGCTGGAGAGTTGACTACACCAATATGAGTTGCTAGCTTGGCAATTTTGCCAGCAATTCATTACCAAGAATACCAACATGCGAGGGGATCCAGTAAAATCTCGGTAAAGTTGGGTTTTTGGGCTAGAATTTGGCAGTATGTTTTTTTGGCAGTCAAATACGAATGGATTAGTTGTGTTTGCGCGTACAAGCTTCCGAAGAAACCTGCATGGTTCGATAAAAGTTAATTTTTTATCTACCTTAAGTTTCCTACCTAAGTTACAAAATACAAAATCCAATTTTTATAATGACAAATACATTAACATATTAAGTTTAAATTAATACATTACATATTAGAAAAATAATTAATTAACCCATTAAGCCCCAAATGGACGTTTCTTCCAGACTTTTTTCTTCGACTCTATTTAGTATGAAATTGGTCCTATAAAAAATCAAGATAAGTCATTTCCGACGTAAAATTGTCTAAACTTTTCATTTATGCAGCCAGAATTTAAAAAAATGCGTATTACCAAAGTTATATTTGTTTATTCAACAAAAAATACGAAATTTCAAGTGAAATATTTTTTTTAATTCGTATTTTTGGATCGAAATCTTCCAGGAATTTCTGCGACTGTAGGAATTTTTGCGTCCATGGATCCTGAACTTTAAAGCTTCGTCGGAATTTTTCGATTTCATTCATTAGAAAGGAAGATATATCAATTTCAGTATTGGAAGTAATATAAAATTCAGGAATTCCGAATTATACAGTATACGCAATTTTTTTCTATGAATCCGATTAATTTATTTAGATAGTTTACATTTTAAGCTTTAACTTCATCTTTATACGACTTTGTACGATTTTTTGAAACCAAGATATTGAAGTTTGAAGATTTGGTAATCTTAAACCTAAACCTATAAATTCTCATGCTGGGACAAAGCATGCAAATATCAATACATATGTTTTTTTTTTCAAACTGTGATATCTTGGCTTCAAAAAATCGTACAGACTTGTCTAAATTATCAAATTAAAGCTTGTAGGATAAGCTTTGTAG
>UELU01136692.1:0-19336 GCA_900490025.1 Megastigmus dorsalis | reverse complement strand
TGTACATTTGACCTTGACATGATCTTGACCGTGAGGTGATGGGGTCAAACGGACCACGGATTCGGATTCAACGACCCCAAAAACATATGTATGTACTGTTAAACCTTGGTCACCGCTAATTTTGTACATTTGACCTTGAAATGACCTTGACCAAGATCCGATGGGGTTAAACTGATCCCGGATTCGGAATCAGCGACCCCAAAAACATATAACTACCATGCTCAAGTTTTTGGGACTTTCAATTTTTTTTTGTGGGGCTGTGTAATTTATGAAATATATATATATACTTCAATGCAAAATGAGTAACTATCTTTCGTGTTTCAACGAAAGACTAACGTAAATCTTTGTAAATAACGGTAATATAAGTACACGGTGACTACAAAGCAGACGAAAATTCAAAATTTTCACTAAAATTTTCATAAACGTTTTAATTTTTGTTCGAGTTTACGAATTTCTTGATCACAGCGCTATTTATCAACGAATGTTATAAGTGAAAACAAAAGGAGGACGCCGGTAGCAGCCCGTGGTCAAACTTGGCATGAATCCTATAAAATCGATTTTAGCACAAAGAATCCTTAAACTCTGAAGTATTTGAATAAAAAATGTCTTCTCTATGAAGTAGCAAATATAAAAAAAGTGATTTTTTCTAATTTTTAATACTATATTTCGGATGAAATCTTGAGTTTTACACTCATTTTAAAAAAATTGACTTGAATTTTTTTTATATTTCCGCGCATTTCTCCCGATTAAATTTTGTTCCAATATTAATATTTTGATCAGCTCTAAAGAATAAAAATTTTTTGTACGTTTATCTAGGTTTATTTATTTTCTACGCATTCGTCGGCGACCTCCTTTAAAGATATTTGGTTGAGCGGGAGAACCAAAAGATGTGTAAAGCTTTTTTACTTTTTTCACATTTTCACAGTTTTTACACCCGAGCGCTATTCTTTCGCGTATTTTGAGTGCACTTACAAATTTTCAGTGCATTCTGTGCAGTAGAAAAGAACCAAGTTATGTAAAACTTTTTTGGTTACCAGTAATACCAGTTGGTATAGTAGATCAGTACGGCTTCCGCTTAGAAGTAAAAATGGAACTAAACTAGTTAATATCACAGCAGGGTTTACGAAAAACGGTTTAAAAATCTAGCCTTAAATATCATGTCGACAAATTACAATAAAATACATAAGATTTAAATCATACGACAATACAGCAAGAATATACATACACGGGCGATACTAATATGTATATATCACGGTGTGCCTGAAGCATGCAAAAGTGGTCCGAAAAGTGCAAATGTGTGATTCGTGAAGTGCAAAGTGGAGCATTTAGGTACACGCGTGTAATCCGTTTTTTAACTCCAAGTTGACCAAATTGAGCATACATTTATTGTTTATTGTTAATAACACTAGTTTTTTGAAAATTTATTGATGTGTTCATAAATTATTAAGTTGACTTAATGAATAATGAAAAATTTAAAGGTTTCGTTTTTACGACTTATCTCAAAATATTTCAGAAAATTTTATAGAGTTTGAAAAATTGACAGAAATTATCTTGAAAATCGTATATTTCAGAACAAACTTAGTAAAACCACTCTTAGCGTGACCCAGGATCAACGACGAGGACCTAGTGGTCGCCTGATCCCTTTTTGTTTTTTTTTGTTATTTGTTTTTTTTTTGTTTTTATTTTGAATATTTTTTTTTATAAATTTAAATTAATGATAGAAGTTTTGATAATTTTTTTTTCAATGACAATAAAATAAGTGTAACATTTTCTTTTAAATACTTAGAATCTACAGTTAAAGATGTAGCGATGAATATTCAACTACTGCTTTTAAAAGATTTGGTAAATAAGTATCACGATGAAAGCCGTTTACTTTGTAACGACCCCAAAACTTCAAGAAGTCACGATGAATCGACTCACCACTCTGCTCTGACCAAAAGCCTAAGCCGTTATTTTTTTCAATAAATCGAAAACCTTCTTTAACGTGGGAAAGAATTACGTGAATTTTTAGAGTCTCTGAAAGTTGTTCAATGTCTTCTAAGACTTTTTTTAATTCTTCAATATAATCATCAAGTGAAGATCCTACTTTACCAGAGATAAAGCAACAATTCACCACCTTGTCCATAGCTTTGAAAGCTGCAATGTAAGGTAAAATTTTAAAAATACCTACTTCTCCGCATATATCAAGATCCTTAAGCATATCTGACTCTTTCAGTAGTTTTCTACACGCATTGCCCACAAAAGCATCACCATGATAATTTTTTGAAATTAGATTGAGTTCACGTGGCCATAATACAGCTTTTTCTATGCCTAAGAGGGGAACAAAACCTTGCCAAAATAAGTGATTTATGAAGCCTTGCAGGACATGCAATTCAGGTATGACGCATTTCTGCAAAACATAGGCATCATCATCTTCATTGAAAATAGGAAGATTATTGGTGCTGACACTCTCTAGTGCATTCCTTTTCTTCTCCTTGATTTCTTAAGAGACAATATTTTTTGTAATCACTTCTTAAGTCGCCGTATGTTTTTAAACTTGTATCATTTTGGACTTCTGCTTCATCAGATGCACTTGGAGTAGTATTAACATTCAAACTCATATCTGGAGTCAATTTGCGTCTCAAGTCATTTAAAGAGACAAAACAATACGGACAAGGGTATTAAGATGTTGCCGTTTGTTGCCCATTTACTATCAACAAAAGCTTAAGCTCTGCAACAAATTTAAAAGGGATATCATTAAGTTTGGTCAAGTCAAATAAAAGTTTAATATTTGCGTAAGTTTCTTTTATTCCAGGAACACAATAATAGCAACTTATTAACACTCAATAGCTTACCTTTTTTGCTTAGACGACCGCCTTCAGAGTAGAGCATTCTCTTATTGGAATTATTGAAAGTAACTGAATCTTCTGGATCACTTTCATCTTCTTGCATGGAATTTTCTACATTTTTGGATGAATAAACATCAGGTAAAATAAATAAACTGATTTTAAAGAAATTTTGCCCACCATCAGCCATAGCTTTGATGCAGAAGTTGCCAACTAATTCTCTACTTTCAATAACTTTGTCTAAAAGATCTTCGGTATTGGCATAGACAACAGGACGTAATTGTTTTTCTGCATCTGTTGCGCTTTCACAATCAAACTCGTAGACACCCGTTTTGTAAACATCTGACAATTCTTTAGACTTTTTTGACATATGCTCTCGATAGTTTTTTGGAATAGACCTTCTACCAACATTACACCTTACGAAATTAGTAATCTTTCTCATTTCTCTCTGTGAAGCTCCTAGTTGGACTCGAAATTTATCCAATTTATCTTCATCAAAGGCTATGGTTTTTACAACTTTATTTACTATAATCCTCGTACTTCGCCCAGCAGTACTCAAATTCAAATCAATATTGACCCGTCTGCCACTTACATCGGGTTTAGATTGTGCACTTTTTTGAATCACATGTGTTGCAATTTGCTGTTGGATTTTTTTAGGGAGTTTCTCAACCATTTTTAATACATTATCCCTGAGATTTTTGCAATCATGACCTTTCCCTCTGCTAATTTCTTGCAAACACTTAGTGCAATATTTAATCAATTCAACAGGATCACTATTTTTATTCGATAACAGCTGCCCTGCTTTATGTGATTCATAGAATCCAGTACAAATGTCAATATCCTTATTTATATCTCTAAATTTACCTCTGCCTTTCTTAACTTTTATGTGTCCTTTGGATTTAGCAGTTAAACATACGTAACAATTACAACTAGCATTATTCATACGAGTCTGCTTCGCTAATACTAGCTCTTTATAATTAGGCATAGCTGGCACTTGCCGATTTAAAATTTCGTTGTCAACATCAAGCAAAGTCAAATAACAAGACCTGCATATACTCAAAGGATATTTTTCATCATTTAGATCATAAGTCATACTTATAAAATTTTTTATGAGTTTTTCAGTAGATTTACTTATTAAAAATTTTTCTGGCATTATTTTTCCAATAATAATCTTTCGACCACATGGGCCACACACTTATTTTCTGTTATCCTGATGAGAACACGGCGGAGTCATTTTTAAAACATAAGTTTCAAAAATGCAACTCGAAGAGGTTTCATAACTTTTTCGCTGACATATATGTAACTTCGACATGACTTTTTCCTATCACAGAGTGCATGCGCCACCTAGCGGCATAGAAAGAAGCTTAAAATTTCCGTATATTTTGTATTTAGAAAACACGAACTCTATAAAATTAGCTGAAGTATTTAGAGATAAGTCGTAGACGAAACATTTAAATTTTTAATTATTCATTAAGCCAACTTAATAATTTATGAACACATCAATAAATTTTCAAAAAAATAGTGTTATTAACAATAAACAATAAATGTATGCTCAATTTGGTCAACTTGGAGTTAAAAAACGGATTGTACGCGTGTGTCTAAATGCTCCACTTTGCACTTCACGAATGCCTATAGCATAAGTACAAAAAGTCCATAACTTGCGAAACCAATCACTAAGGATTTTCAATTTGCAATTTTTTTCATCTACAAACAATATAGAAACTTTCTGCGTTAGCTGATTTTGGATCCATTTTCGGACCACGTTTGCATGCTTCAGGCACACCGTGATATATAGGCAACCGTCTGCCGCTGTAGCGTAGAAGTCTGATGCTTCCCCCACTACGCACCCTTCTACCTTACTTGGCAGAGACGCTTGAGCGCTCAGCCACTCCTTCCCGAGACTCTGACGAGAGTGGACGTGTTAAGACGTGATAGCTTGTTTTATATACTTTAGTTTTCTACGATTAATAAACTATTATTTATTAACGGTTTACACAACGTGTTATTTATTGTGCTCTGCGAAACCCTCACCTTCTAATAGGTTACGAGCTCAACACGGGTTTTCGCCGCGTAGAATTCGGTAACGCGTGTGTGACACGAGTGATTCTCGGCGTTGGCAAGGGAAAATCAGATGAACTAAAGAGCTTTGCTCGCATTTTCTTGCCGCGTGTAGGAAAAACGCATAGTGTTTGTGTCATCACAAAGAGCAGCAGCGAATCTACAAACTTGAGGGTTAACGACAGGAAGACGCGTGCTTTGTAATTCCGACAAAGATGGCCGACACGGCGTCCATGGAAAGTGTGAAAGAAAGTAAGTAATGAAAATTTTCTTTGTAAGTGCATTAAAACAAAATACATGCATTGATCGATTTCAGTTAAGAGAAAGATTCGCAAGATATTTAACGAGAATACGAGTGTTTTCTGCACAGATTTGATTTTTGAAAACTGCACTAAGTTAATTGAGATTCCGATGCGAATTTAATATGCATTTTTCGAGAAACTTAAAGACGCGATTGCTAGAGTACGACAGTTCCATTTGGGAATTTGGAGAGAGATAAAAATAGAGAAATACGCAAATTGAAGCTACATGTGTAAAATTAAGACGCGAGTTAAAAGTCGAAAAATATAAATTGAAAGGAAAAGAATGTAAAATTAAGACGCGAGTTAAAATTTAAAAAATAAATTGAAAAAAAAAGAGTGTAAAATTAAGACGCGAGGTAAAAATTCCTAAAATCGAAGAAATTCAAAAAAAAGTATTTGGAAACATGGCGTCGCTCGCGGCAGAAACACGCGAGAAAAAACTGGAAACCGTGTAGTGCAGATGAAGTACCGATAGGGGCGCGTGTGGCGTGAACGCCACCATAAAGACCGCGTAGCGCGCGAGCGGGAAAGAGAAAGAGAGAGAGCGTTCACATATCGAACGAACACCGTGAACGAACACCGTGCGACGCGCATACGCGAGAGAGAGAGAGAGAGAGAGAGAGAGAGAGAGAGAGAGAGAGAGAGAGAGAGAGAGAGAGAGAGAGAGAGAGAGAGAGAGAGGGAGCGTTTATATATCGAACGACTACTGTGAAGTGCGACGTTTATACATGCTAGAAAAAGAGAGAGAGAGCGCACGATATAAACCGAACTTCAACGAAGAGATTATGAACGTGTAAGAGCAGAGTCACGCAGTAAAAAATAAATCTGTACAAGTGAACGTGCGATTACAAGTGAAAACAATTAAACGTTTTAGTAATGTCTATTAACTGCGACTATAAATAAAAATATAAGAGTGTATAATTAAAGTACTTAAGAGTGTATAAATAAAAATATAAGAGTGTGTAGTTCAAATACTTAAGAGTGTACAAATAAAAATATAAGAGTGTATAATTAAAATATTTAAGAAAGCATAAATAAAAATATAGGAGTGTGTGATTAAAATATTCAAGTGTGTATAATCAAAATATGAGAGTGTGTAATTAAAACATTTAAGAGCGTATAAATAAGAAATAAGAGTGTGATAGTAAAAGTACTTAAGATTATGTAAATGTTTAAAAAATTAATAGAAAAGAGTGTAATTAAAAATATTTAAGAGTGTGATAAAAATATATAAGAGCGTGTATGTAAAAGTATAAGAATACACAAATAAGAGAGCACGAGTGTAGGATATGAGCGTAAGACAGTACGATTGTGAGTCAATAAAACAGTAAGACAATAAGATAGTACGAGCGGAGTCTGTAGAATAGTGTGATAAGATACACAGAAATAACATTACGAGAGTAGCCTACATGACTGGATATTAACGAATGTAAGACAGATAAGCATATGTGTGCCCACCATGCAAGACAATCAGTAATCAATTCTCGGGGCCTCATACGAGAGCAACCAGATGAGAGTTCGATTGTAAGGGTTGGTTTAAAATTAAAAACCCAAAGAACGGATGAGTGGAGACTGCAAAGTGCGAGACTACCACTTTTGACAGTGCGAACAGGTGACTGACAGAGTATGTAGAATATGTATGTGTGCCTGTCTGTATGCCTACAAACATAGTCACGATGCACTCCATTTCCTTCTCTAATTCTACTTTAAAATCCTGGGTACAACATGGAAACGCTTCCAAGACATAGTGGAAAGAGAGTGGTGTAAATTCGCTGACGAGCGAGATCACCAGAGGAAGGAGTTGCTGCTGGCAAGAACTAAGGAAGGAGCAATTTAATTTGTTCTTAACTCATTGTCGATGGTCAGACTCGACCACAATCTCACAAGAGAGGAAAAGGAGATAATCAATGAACACTGGCCGAAAGATGAGAAGGTAATGAATTTCACGCCTAAACCCAAGCTCGCACAGGCTACGAAAGAGCCTGCATTAAAGCTCAAACCTGCGAAGAAAATCAGCTTCCAGGATACCATGAGAGAGATGCTGGAAAGCCTGATGAAGGCGCAAACTGCATACCTGAAAAGACAGGTATCCCAGATGAACAACGTGATGGATCGGATAACCTCAAATATCAACAATTTGATGGCTGTAACCATGACAGTCACGAGTCAATGCTCACAACAAGTCACGCATGCAGATACAGCCAGCACGGCAGAGGCCTGGGAGATGGAGGAAGATACCTCTCGGAGGCTATTCTGAGAACTCGACGACAGTAGAAAGCGAACCTGTGAAAGCTAACCTCACGAACAAACCTGGAGTTCTGAGTGATGTACTCCTCACGAGGGAGGAGGCAAGAGAGGAACTAGAAATGGACGAGCCTTCACAGGAAGAAACTCGAGTATTACAGAGTTCCTCTCGAGGAACTCATGGCTCCATTACCCGACATGGGCAATGATTCAGAGGTGGAAGAACAAGATTTCATCCAAACATCGCTATGTCCCACCGAGCTTCATCAGAAGAGGGAAAGCTGCCTGTAAGCCCAAGGTCCTCATACCCCGTTGAGGAGAATGTGATGAGTGAGAATGTAAGTAAAAAATCAGTTCCATTTGATTTGGAAAATAATAATAAAGAGAAAAGTATGTCAGAGAACGTACTTAGACGAGTAATTGAAGAGAAAATAGTCAATTCTTAAAGACGTGCGAAAAATCGAATTTATAAATTAACGAATAGTTATTGAAGTTTGCAATGTTGGAAGATTTCTTAACATTCTAGATCTAGAAAAGAGAAAGAGCTTATCTAAAAGTAAATCTTGGACGACAACAACCGAGTACGAGATATAATTATAAATCACGTAGATTTGCAATATTATTCTAAGATAGTGGACCTGCAAGATCCCATAGAGATCTTAGACAAATTAAAAGAATCCAAAAAACTGGAAACTAGAACGACTAGCATTTCTGCTAGAAGAGATCTGTACAATCTAAAATATAGACCGCAAAGAGAGAACATAATTGAGTTCTGCGATAAATTTAATGAAAAGATTAGAATATTCGAAAGTATTCCGAACGTGTAGGACGATTGGAGGAAAAGGAGAAGAGAGACATATTTCTACACGTCGTTACTGAGGCTATGCCAGACATAAACGTGGTTGACTGCTTATGCAGGAAGTCAGCAGGGAAAGAAATGACGTTCCTTTAACTAAAGAATTATATTTTACAGGTAGAGTCCACTCAGACGAGACGAGAGCCCGCTAAAGCCGCGTTATTTACGCGTGAGAGCTTCAGGCCTCAAAATAGTGTGTTCAGAAGCAGGAGTTGGACAATCACGTCCGAGCGAACAAAAGAGGCACCTAAAAGGACTGAACGAAGATGCTACTCTTGCGGGATGGCTGGTCATCTCAGCAGAGAGTGCAAGGCGGGAGGGAAGATCTTTTGCTATCGATGCAACTCCCTGGGCAATCATATTGCAGCGGAGGGCAATCGCAAAAGGAGAAGCGAGGAGCTGAGACAAGCTCCAGGAACGAAGCGACCCAGGATAGAGAGCTTCGACAGGAGAGGACTCTCTGCCCACCTATTGAGGTTTTGGACCAGCTAGAGTTCAGAGAAGCCGATCGTTCAGACGAAACTAGGCAGGAGCGTGGAAACGTAACCGCAGCAATTCCCGAGCTAGAGGACGCTCAAGCGAATGAAAGGAAAAAGAACAGACCCCAAATATATCCATAATGGCCATTGCGGCGGATTACGGAAGTCCGTCTTATTTGATAAAGAAACAGCGTGCGAGATTTAGACATAAGAGAGAAAGTATGGAAACTAGTAAAATCATTGTACGGTCTGACTATCAGTCCGAAGAAACGGAATGATAAATTTTCAAATACAATGTCTAGATTCGACTTTGTAACAAACGACTTGGATCCCTGCTTATTTATTAGATCAACTATTATTATATGTTGACGATATATTGATAGCGGGACATGAAACTGTTTGAGTCGAGAATTCAACACTAAAGATCTGGAAGAACCTCAAAGGTTCTTGGGTATTAAAATTGAAAGAAATTTTGAAAGAAAGACGTTGCGTATTAGCCAAGAAAAGTTTATCGAAGAAATGATAAAAACATTCGGGTTTAATAAGACTAGGCTAGTAGTGACACCAATGGTGTCCTCACAGATTAATAGCAAAGACAGGAAAAATAGAAAGGAAAGAGAATATACTAAAGAGATTATACCGAACAGATTGTATCGCAAAGCGATAGGCTCACTTTTATACTTAGCGAACTCGACCAACCCTGACATATCTTACGCGACTAATGTACTGAGTAGGCACCAAATAAATCCGACAGTGTCTGAATGGGCCATGGTAAAGAGAGTATTTCAATATCTGACAGGTAGAAAGTGTTACGGTTTAACCTGCACAGCTGAACGAGACGATATGACTACGTATTCAGATGCCAGTTTAACTGACTGTAAAAACTCAGAAAAGACATGCGAGTATGTAAACAAGTTATTTGGGAATACAATTGCGAGGAGAACACATAAGCAAACGAGTGTTCCTTTGTCCACATGTCTAGCAGAGTATGTAGCAATGAACGAGACATGCAAAAAATTGATGTCTATTATTTAATTCAATTAAATTTACCTTAAATTATAACATGTATCCTATGAAGATATTCTGCGATAACATGGCAGCTTTTTCTTGCGCCAAGACCAGTGGTGGCAATAAATTACAACATATGGTAGAAAGACTAACACTACGTAAAAAAATGCGTTAACCATGGTTATGTAGAAGAGATTTGGGTAAAATCACAAGATCAGCTAGCAGATATGCTTACCAAAGCTCTGCCATTAGCAAGCCATGAAAGACTTACAAATCAAGTTATTAATTTGCATAAAAGAGATGAAATTATCTTGAGTTATAAGTAGCGAAATAGCTATAAGCAATCGGCTTTAATGTAAAGATCTTTACAGATAACTACTACAGGCAATCAGACTCAGTAGTGATTATATGTATATATTATATATATATATATATATTTGTGCAATTCAGCGACATAGGTTCAGAGGGAGTGTAAGAATACTCATACGCAAGCGATACTAGTATGTATATATATGTCGACGACCGTCTTCCGCTGTAGCGTAGAAGCCTGATGCTTCCCCCACTACGCTCCCCTCCATCTTGCTTGGCACAGACGCTTGAGCGCTCTGCCACTGCTTCCCGAGACTCTGACGAGAGTGGACATGTTAAGACGTGTTATTTATTGTGGTCTGCAAAACCCTCACCTTCTAACAAATACAATTAAAATTTTTATAAATAAAAGAGTAGCGGTATTATATAATCATTAAGGCATTCTGATCTTTCAAACCTTAAATTACATTCGGCCTATTCCATATGGATTCAACGAACAAAAAAAATCAACCTTTTCGATTTTTTTTAAACTTTGGGATATTAATCTATTTTGAAATTTATGAGACCCGTGTTTTTTCATTTTTTCAAAAAAATTTTTTGGAGCTCTGAGGCGCCATATCAAAATTTACATCGTAACAGCGCTATTCCGCAAATGAAAATGCATCTTTTTTCAAGTGGCCGTTATTTTGGCCTAAATCACCCTATCTTAACGTTTTTTTTAATGCGCAGAATTTTATCACCTTGCACCTGGTTCTTTAAAAATTCAAATTGCTTGGAAAGTTTTTGAGATAAATGGGAAAAACAGAAAAATTAGTTTTTTTCAAAATAGATTTTCTCAAAAACCTCACATTCGATTTTCATCAAATTTGAATATGTTTTTCAAGGCAAAATAAGTTATTTTTTTAGTCAAATGGAGATATGCCATTTTGCTCGGTTAGGGAGATACGACCTAGTAAACATAATGGTTATTTCTACACGTTTGAGCCTTATGTGCGTTATGTATATGCTCGTATCATAACAATTTTAACATGGGTAAATCATTTCTCAACGTAGAAGTGAGTAACAGCATCGGTATAAATCAACATTCAACATAAATGTAAGTAAAATAAAGTTGTAACGGGGAAGATTTAGGGAAAATCGAGGTAAAAGTACGCGGACGCGGGGCTCGAACCCACGACCTAAGGATCCAAAGGCGCGCTCCTTAACACTGAGCCAACGCCGCACTGGCCTGGACTAAGCTACAGATCCTACCGACTACTCATGTCGTTATCACAGGGATCTACCATTCGCCGACTAGCTTTCTCAAATCCACGGCCGTTATAAAGTATATTTTCTTATTCGATATGTTTGAGTTACAGTAATTTACATATAGTCCAGGCGCCAAGGAAAAAAGGCCGTTTTAGGTTTTAATTTTAATTGCAAATATTCCAGTGCCTATTTATTAATTCGCACGCGCAAATTACGAATATCAAGTTTAGGAAAGTGTAAATTACCGGAACATTGTTTAAAAAATACATAAACTTTAAAAAATTTTAAATTTAGCGGTCTTTTGCTATTATCACGGCTCCTGTTTTACAGCACCTTGGAGGGGAAGCATAGCAAGATAATTAGACGAAACTCCATGGGCGATGTCGGAGCCGTGCATTTTTTTAGCGGTATTACGCGTGCTCTCCCCCAAAGTACCGGGAAAACACCATTGCAAAGAGAGGAGTTGAATATCTTGACGAGGACATTTCTTAATACTGGAAGTGCCTTAACTATGACACCTTGCGGAATATCTTCCTCGGATAGCAACAATTACAACATCATTAATTTTAACTTCTTTAAACTTGAATCCATCATTCGTGCTAAAAGTCAACTCAGCACCCTTCCTCTGTTCGCCGTTGCAACGGTCGGAGACCGACACGCGAGTACAATGACGAACTGAGCATGTCATAAAAAAGAGCATCTAGTAGATACAACATATGTTTAAAATTCGAAAAAATAAACATTTTGTCCATTACATTTCAATTTAAGTTATATATTTTTATATATAAAATTTGAATAAAATAAAATTTTATATTTTAAATTTAATTAAATACTAAAAAAAGTGTTCAATGTGGCAGCCTATCCTTCTAAATTGAATTTATATTCTGTAAAAATACAAAAATAGTGTAAAATAACTCAATATAAAATAAATTAAAGAATATGAAGTAACTAACAAGGGAACATTCCCAACCGTCCGCCTACAATTTATCTGAAATTCAGATATGTTGTAGTTTATCGAAAAATAAGAGACACGTATTTTTTTTATCGGCGGAAAAACCGGTTTAGGGGGTGAAAATCACCCTCAAAAGTCACACCTAAAAACAGTGTCACAGCAATATCTTTGGTTGTAATTAATGTTTCTGGATGAAACAAATGGGGAAAAATTTCTTATGAAAAAGACAACAAAACCATATAGATTTCGTTCTCGGGGGTTGCAACCCCTACGTTGTACAGGGGAAAAATTATCTTTTTCGAGTTTATTTTTCGTGTAAATAATTACAAAATTGTCATAAAAATATAAAAAAAGGTTTTTCTAATAGATAATGATAAAAAAAATTGACGTATTTCGGTGCTTCTCATTGTCTTGTGTTTCAGGGGTGAACTAACCGAAAATTCTATCAAATCGATATAGACAATTGCCGCCCACCGATTTTGATGATTTTTTTCATATTCTTTGACTTATAAAAAATGTGAGACATGTATATTGTTACTCTGCAGAATGTTCTGTTTAGCCGTGGAAAATCACCCTTAAACCGTTATACAGCAATATCTTCGGTTATAATCACTATTTTTTGATAAAACGAAATGGAAAAATTTCATTACGAAAAAAGCAAGAAATCATTTATATAGTTTTCGTCTCCGGGGATCGCTACCCCTGTATTGTATAGGAGGAAAACTATATTTAAGTGTATTTTTCGAGCAAAACAATTATAATATTTTCATAAAAATGTAAAAAAAAAAAACTAAAATATTACAGAAAATGATAAAAAAAATTTAGGTGTTACGATGTTTTTAACAAATTATTTATTACGGGGGTAAAGTACACATAAAGAATAATAATAAAAAATATAATGTGACAAGACTATAAACCGATAAAAATATACTATTAGTTTATTAAAGTACAATCGACATAAGTAGCTTTTCTAGTGTAATAAAAAATATCGACAATTGTCTAGATCTGTTTGGCTGATTTTTTAGTATTTTGTAGATCGTTAAAAAATAAGACATACATATTTTTTTTTATTGACAGAGAAATGTATTTATTGTTAGAGGGTGAAAATATTGCTAATAATAATAAGCCCCAAAAAGATTTTCGTCTATATCTTCGGGCATGGTTAAATTATTTTCAGAATCTGTTAAAGAAACAAAATCACCGAAATATTAGTTGTAGACGATAAAGTTGAAAAAATTTTTGAAAATACTCATACATGTTTATTTATTTCTTCATAATAGTACTACATTCGATGGTGTTTTTATATATATATTGAAATTTTATCATAATTTAAAAATAATTGTTTCAACACATTGTATTCTACATAATAAATATTTGTAAGTATTTAATTAAATGTAAGTAAATTTATTTTTAATGTTTCGAGTCGCATTAAGTTGTAAATATATCTGTAACCAATCATTTTTCGAATAGATAGTCATATATCTGTCTACGTTTCTTATCACTGAATGAATCGTGAACAATAATGATACCTCTATGAACAAATGCTGTAGGCATAGTAGTGTCTTGCACCACGCACATTTTATGATTGCTATATCCTCGCTAATCTTGCAGATAGGATCTTCTACAATTTCAAAGCAATATCCCACAGGATTTTCGAATCTAGGAGGTTTTTCATTTAAATGTACCAAGCATATTTAAAAACGTTTTTGAATCTAGGCGAAGATAATTGATTATGTGTGATAGATTATAATTTTATAATATTATTTCTTTCATGTAAATTAATGTCTGATCCAAATAAAATCACAGCATCAGATATTTTCCTGACATAGTTTTTCCAAAATCTGAAACCGAAGACATCCAATGGTTGAATTTTGCCTGTAGTACCCTTAGGGGTTGTCATTAATCGAAAATTTTTATCTTTTGGTGTAACTTCTCTTACAATGCGTTCACATTGTCCACTCCATGAGTCTAGCAGCAAAACTGCTGTTTCTCCACAATTAGGGAAAAAGACATCTTGTAACCACGTTTGAAGTCATTCACTCGATAGTTTTCCAGATGCACTTGCTTGTAAAAATATATTAAGTGCTTTGAATAAATTTTTTACATCAATGGGTCCGAATTCACCCTTCGTTTCTTTTAAGATCATAAAAAGAGGTGAGAGCAACCGACTTTCTGCAGATATAGTTGGTTGTATCGTATAACTATGTGTAGTACATGATATTGATTGTACGACATTCTCGACTGTCTTACTCCCCTTTTCAGTTAATGTTCTGCCACTATGCGTTTCTAAATTAAACCCACTTTGATCTGAATTATATACATTACTTTCACTTTATATAGGCAATTCAGATTTTACTTCACCAATAAAATTTTGACACTGCTCCTGTGAATTCAGCTCATCATCAACAGATACCTTCGTTACGTATTTCGTTATTTTACGTGACACAATGTTATGTCTTCTTTTAAATTCTAATATCCATTTTGGTGAAGCCTTGAAACAATGCATATTCAATTCATGCTTCTTTTGTAAAGCCCATTTTTTAAGATCTAAATCATGGACTGTTAACATCGACTGTAATGCTTCTTTAAATTTTTGCAGAGTGTATTCTGAAACTTTAACCAAATTATCTTTTCTGGTTCCGCCTGCAGAAATTTGCTGCTTCCATTTTCTTAATTGACGTTCTGACGTAACTAGTTTTTATTTATTTTGAACAGAACTTAAAGACAACTTCTTCTTTTTTCCACTTTCCCAGTATTCAACAGCTTTTCTTTTGTATCCATCATCAACTGTTGTATCTGTTGGAGCAAATTGATATCAAAATCATCATCGTGGAAACGTAAATTCTCACTTGTCTCACAGTCAACATCTAAATAATTATTTTCAATGCTTTTTTTCAATACATCTTCGATATAATCGTGTAGCTGTTTCTCTGCATCGTTTAATGTAGGTATTGTGTCCACAATTGAACTTATATTAAATGTTTTTGATAAACCTTGCATGACATTGTAAATGTCAATTTCCATTTTCACCCAAAATTAATATTCAACACAACAATACTATGTAAACTGAAATTCTATTGCTAATCTACTGAAATACGCTACCATAATATGCTTATATATACTTTGAGTCAACAAAACATGTTTTGCATACTGGATCTGTGGTCATATAATCATCGATTGCGGCTTATGTTCTAAACCAAGATTAAACTTGACTAAATTTTTTTATATTTGTTTTCCACGAGCTCTTTGAAAATAATCGTATTATGCTATAAATCCATTTTATAAAAGATATAAATTAAACTATAATTTTTTTTATAACAAGATAAGTATAACGTATATGGAGAATCCCACACAACTTTTAACTTTTGCGTTCTTGTGATAAGCCAGCGATATTCTCAATAAGTTATTAATATTATTTTTCATTATTATTCTACTTCCTAATATAGGTTATACAAAATACATTATTTAAATAACGTACGGATTCAAATAACGCAACGAGGATTGTGTCGATCTCTCTATATATATAATTAAGAGGTTTTTATTTTGAAATATAATTCTACGACTTTTACAAAGAGTTGCATCATTTGAACCCATTTCTGAAGATAGGCACTATTCGTAACCCCTTTATGAAGACTAACACTATTTTCATTTTACTTTACTTATATTAGAATATAACACAATTTATAAAAATTTTATTTAACGCATATGGTGTATGATAAAATAACACAGGCCCACAAAAAAAAAATTTCCTGCGTGGTAGACCAGACCACGTGAATTTAATGTTTTTGGGTTCGCTGAATCGGAATCCGTGGTCCATTTGACCCGGCCACGTCAGGGTCAAGGTCAGGCCAAGGTCAAATTCAGAAAATAAATCGCAAACAAAGTTAACTGGTATATCTATATGCTTTTGGGGTCGCTGAGTCCGAATCCGTGGTCCATTTGACGCGGTCACGTCAGGGTCAAGGTCAGAAGAAGGTCAAATTTAGAAAATGTATTGTATAATTCAGGTGTTTCGTGTAGTAAACTATATAATTTCGTTAAAACGCGCCGTGAATTCCATGTATTTTTTTCCTGCTGAAAACAAATCCGCAACCCGATTAACCCCTACACGTCAAAATTTTTTTCTAACCTCAAGAAATACCTCAAAATCCACCAAAACCATCAAATACATTGCTTTATCTGTAAAACTATCTCTAAAATCCCATAACCATCCAATCCCACGACCCTTAGATACCTCAGGACCTTACCTCGATAACCCCGGACATTGCCCAATAAAATCCGGTTATCCCATAACCCGATAACTCCATAACCTAAGACAATCTGCTCTTCCTTACTCTTTTATCCTCAAATGACCTGTTTACTATTGTCAGTGTTCTCTCTTTTTAATGTCCAACAGTAGTCAGCCATCATATGTGTATTCCACCTACCCTGATAACGTCTTTCCATTTTCTTCATATCTTGATGAAAGCGTTCTCCTTGTTCTTCGCTTTAATCCCCAAGATTTTGTGGAAAGTTATCAAAATGCGAATCGAGAAAATGCAACTTGTAACTCATCAAACAGCCCAATTTCTCACTGTTTTTGAGCATTTCGACTACCAATTCCCTATAGTTTCCACTCTTGTGATTACCCAAAATATTTTCAACTACGCCTTTAAAGCTCAGCCATGCAGCTCGTTCTTTCTCGGACATTGTGTTAACGAATGATTCATCTCTTAATAACTTACGAATTTGTGGTCCATCAAATATACCTTCTTTCAATTTTGCACTAGATAAAGCTGGAAATTGTTTAACCAAGTAAGTGAAACATTGTCCTTCCTCATCCAAAGCTTTTACATATTGTTTCATTAAACCAAGTTTTATGTGCAAAGGAGGAGGGAGAATCTTTGAAGGCTCAACCAAGGGTTTGTTTATGATGTTCATAGATCCAGTTAGCACTGTTACTCGAGCTGGCCAATCTTTTTTAGTATAATGACTACTGCGATCTCGACTGTCCCAAACTTCGTGAAAGCAGACTGCTGACTCAGAATTAGTGTGAGTATCTTAAGATCCCCACAAATCTGCCAATTGTGTTCTGTGTATTTAATCTTATTCAAAACCATCTCAATATTTTCATATTTTTCCTTAAGCGTTACCGAATGGGCTACGGGTACAGGATCACACATTTGTATTATTTAATAACACTGCTTTGAGGCTTCGTTTAGAGGAATCTATGAATAGCCTCCAATCATTGGATTCGTATATATTCTCTTTTAACTGATTCATGAGACCATAAAAATCATTGCAATACACCAAGTCTCTTTCTTCACTAAAGTATTTTCGGAAAGGCTTATCTCAATTACGATAAAATAAAACTTTCGTTCCTTTGGAGAGCATATTTCTTTCTTTTAGTCTTGAAGCTAGCAATTCTGCTCCATCTTTTGGCAGCGCAAGGTCTCTGACTAAATCATTCAGATCACCTTGATTGAACGTCCGTATTGTGGTATCTTTTTCTGTCGGCCCATACTCTTCCTGATCTTCATCATCATTGTTACTTTCACTACGTTCTTCGTTACCTCAGAGAATTGGAAAGTGGATCATTCCACACATCTTAAAAAATAGTCAGTTTTTTCAAAATTTTTCATTTTGACCTTCAAAAATTACAAAACGTCTTATATCTTAAAAAGTATATTTTTAATATTTTTTTTGACTATTTAGATCGAAAGATGAGCATTTTTTACTTAGAAATAGATATTTTCCAAAAAGTGCTCAAAATTTTTTGATCGAGAAATAGAGCGCGAAAGAAAAGATGCAGCGAGACTCCAGCGCGCGGCACGGCTTGTGGCACTGCAAGCTTTATTTAATCCTCTATAGGTGGCTTGCATATCGGAATTTTCAACCTGTATAAGAATCATTCTTATACTGGTTGAAAATTCTTTCGACTTCCTGAAAGTATAGAAATAACATTTTACTGATTATTTTAAAAAAAATACAATTTTATAAGTAAAGAGTAATATAGTGATTATCCGATTTTTTTTCTCTGAACAGCTAATTTTTTTTTATTTGTTCTGCTCTTCGGAAAAGTTTCATATTCAGAACTTAAAGATATTTTTTTGAGTTTTAAAGTAGTTTCATCTATTGGAATAATAGTATGGTACTGTAATGTGCCTGGTATAGGCTTAGCTTTGTCAACTCTTGGTTTTAGTTTCAAGACAGCTACTTCATACGATTTTTTACTGCCATAAAAAACTTTAGTTTCTTTGCAGTAATCTTTAGTCCAATTATAAAGCTTTTCTGGCGTTAAAATATGATTGTTCGATGAAACTTGTAGACTCGCTCGTTTTGCACCTCTTATGAGGTTGGCACCTATACCATCGCATGCGCCTTTACCATGCGCCGTAGCATAAAAATGCCACTCAACAGCAACACCAAAATCTTTCTTATGAAAAAGAAGATTTTGAAAATTAAATTTATTTTTATAATGTTGACCAGCTCCATCAGTGAAATAATAAACTGTTAAACTTTTCTACTGTGAAATTAGATTTTAGGTAAGACAGTATAATTTTTTGATATTCATAAATAGCAACAGTATCATGATTTAGGTTGTCGGAAATTATAGCAATGGTTACATGCTTAATCGCTTCATTTTCTCTATAATACACCACAACTGTAAAAATAGTTGCTTGTTTGTTGTTCGAGTGGAACGATTGGGTAAAATTTTGTATGACAAATGCATAATTTTCTGCAAAATCACAACACAAAAGAAATTCTCCTTTTTGAAGAGTATTTTTTAAATTACTCACAAAAAGTGACTGTTTTTTAGCAAAATAAATCATGAGATTTTAATTTCATTAATTTTTCTCCCAGTAAGTCCATATATTCGTGAGTATTTAGAATTTTAAATGCTATAGTGCACCGATCTGTTTGAAACCATGATTCATACTCAATTTTATAAATTTCATTTTCATCAAAACAGTCAAGCAAATGTCTACGTAATACGGACGTATTGGGGCAATCTAAACAGTCACCCAAATAACATCTATCTTGCGAATTATTACATACAATTGGTTGAATACAAT
>UELU01136691.1:0-38597 GCA_900490025.1 Megastigmus dorsalis | reverse complement strand
AGAGAGATAGCGAGAGAGAAAGGTCGCGAGCGAGCGAGAGAAGAGCTACGGTACGCGGAAAAAAGCTATCTATTGCAAAGAGCAGAGCTGAAGAGAGTCGGATATATATAGAATGAGGTAAGCCGGAGGAGGGAGAGAGAAGCGCATGCGATCTTACATGTCTCGGTGGCTTTAATGCGGTGCAAGCGCGCGACGTCTTTTGTCCGCCGTTCAGGCGCCACCACGTACACCACCTATAAGCTTTGCGCGCGCGATCCCTTTGGCTTCTTCCTCCTCCACCTCCTCCTCCTCGTCCTCCTCCTCCTCCTCCTCCGCTTCTTCTTATTCTCTTCTTCGGCGTTCCGCTCTCGGTGCGGTTCGCGCACTCGCCCTTTGCGGATTGATCGTATAACCGCCCCATCCCCTCGGCACCCCGAGTATATATACACCGGGGGCGCAAAACCGATCGGCGATTTTGCTATCACGTGCTCCGACCACATTAGCGTGACAAAGAGAGAACCTGCATGCACACACACACTCGCGCACACGCAGACATAACTCTCTACTTTGGACTACGTAAGGTATTCACACTCGCGGGCGTAGTATATATACATGTAGCTACTGGGAGCTGGTGCGACGTCTAGCCGACTTTATTTGCCCGCGTGTGCGAATGCGCCTACGCGATCGAGATGGGGGATATGGATGGTGTGTAGAGCTTGGGGGAAAAGGTCGTTACTTCTACCTACTTTTACCTCAGCATTCGATGTAACTGTATAGTGACCAGCTAAAGGGCAAGTTTGGGACTTGCTGCGCTCCGCTCTGTGTGCTTTATGCTTTATGCTTGGCTAAGCAGTTACTGGGACTTGGTCTATATATACGTTCGCGATCGGTTATGACGCAATAATTATGAATCTTTATCGATTTGAAACTAAATTTTTTGAAATCGTTGCAATTTTTTGAAAAGAAATCATTGTTTCGGATCTATTCTAATAAAAGATGGCGAATAGTTTTTATTTGGGTTTCATTTGCGATGCAGAAGCTGCTTAAGATTTGATCAACTGGTGAAAAAAAGAGTTAGCATACATTTGACAATTTGCTCTATTTTAAATATAAATAGTATTTAATATCGGGGCGCTGTCGAGGTCCTAAATTCGGTTTGTTGAAATAAATACATGAAAAATATTTCATAGTACGTGTATTAAATAAATATTAGTTTTATCATTTGGTTTATTCACTTGTATTACTGAAAAAGACACTCGAGCAAGCTTGTATTTAACCATTCTGAATTTATCTGTTTTTCTTTTTATATTAGTTATCTGTGTTAAGTACACAGCAGAGCTTTTACTTCTCTCCAGCTCTCAAGTCTTTATATTTTCAAATGCCTCATAAAACTCGCTACAATACTCGATGTAACCCAATAACCTTTGAAGCATCGATGCTCGGTGAAAAGTAGCTACTCGCACGCACGCGGAAGAAAAGCCAAGCCGAGCCAAGCCAAGCCTGGGAAACGGCAAAGCACGGCTAATCTCTCTCTCTCCCTCTCTCGTTCTCTGTCCCTTTTTTGCGTGCTCTCCGTCGGCGCAAAAAAAAAGTGGCTAAAAAGATGGAAGAGTTTAAAATGAGGAGGAGCCGCGCGTGATTTAAGAGAGGCCAGACTGGCGCTAGCGCGAGCGCGACGCATTTGCATTTCAAAGGATCGCGATCTCGATTTAACGATTGTTCAGTGCGCAGCGCCGGCAGAGCGGCTCTTGCGTGTGCGCCACGCGGAAGCTCGGCGAATCGGAGATAAAGGATGAGCGAAAAAAGCAGAGGAGTCAGAGGGAGAGAGAGAGAGAGAGAGCGCCTCGTAAATGCATCGACAGAGGGAAGAGCGTCGGCCTATATATATGTTCCAGCCATGAATCGTTCGACTCTTTCGCTCTCGAGAGTCCGCGTTTCGTCGTTTCTCCCTCCCGTGTGCGCAGTGTGTCGGGCCGTGTTCTTTTTTCGTCGCCTGATACGCGTTACTTTGGCCTCTTCTTCATTATCGCAGTTGCACGAATATCGAGGCCGTTCGTTCGCTCGTTTTTCCTGCCCCGTCGATCGTTCAGCTACACAATACTCTCTCTCTACCTTTCTTTCTCTCGTTCTCCCTCTCTCTACCTTCCTGTTTGGCTTTTCGAAATGCCAGGGAGAGAGAGAGAAAGAGAGAGAGAGAGAGAGAGAGAGAGAGAGAGAAAGAGAGAGAGACTTTGTAGCATCAAAGTTCGGGTTTTAGCCCGAGCTTCGATTCTTCTTTAGCCGGGGATTTTGACTTTTCGGGCGAATAAAAAAAATTCCATTCACTCAGTCGGTGTGCAGAGAGAGAAAGGGACAGAGAGAGAGAGAGAGAGAGGCCCCTCGAGACTTAGTCGTGCATACAGAGCTTGACGATGCGTGATTTATCTTCTTTTATATAGCTCTTTTCGCGTCGTCATATATACATACCTTTTTTCCCTTTTTTTTTCATTAAAATATCGCCGCGAGTGTTTTTTTTTTTAATTAAATTAGTTTTTGTTTTCGATATTCGATAATTGACACTCTTGTTAAGCTGTGTGCGTATATATAAACTGAAGTATGCATTGCGAACGAGTTTCAAATTTAATTTAATCTATTTCAGACGTTTTATCGACGATATAATTAACCATCACTGATCCATTGAAACTCATGATGGATTTTCAAGAGCAGAATCGCGATCGCGTCTACGGCCCAACAAAGCGCCCAACACACTCGATCGCAGCTGCAGCCGGCATAAAAAGCCAATTCCACCACGCGAGTCCTTGCACTTTTTTTTTCGCTCCCCTCCTGCTTTTTAAGTGCACCGCGCGCCTACATACAATACCGCACACGCAAGGGGGGAGAGAACGGTAAGAGCAGCAGCAGCAGGACAAGGAGAAAGTAATCGGGGAAAAAGCCTTGAACACGAGCGCACGAATAAATATACACATGTTCGGCTAGCGTTAACAAGCTGCAGTCGAGGTAGTAGCCGTCGTTGCCGCTACCGCTGCTGCTGTTGCGTCGGGGTGTGTATTACTACGCGGACGAGGGGCAGTGCGGGCAGCTGAGCGACAGAACGGTATCGCACGCGTCATTGCACACTCGCGTTAAACGGCCCTTGCGATTGGGGGCATTGTGTGCGCAGCGGCGCTCGCGCGGGAAGGATATATACGCGGCAGGCTTCGGTACAACAATTGGATAAGGGGGTCGGGAGCGACAAAAGGGAGAGAGAGAGAGGAGCTGGTATACGTATTGCAAATAATGCGCGCCGATTGCGCTCTCGTGTATGTGTGTGTGTGCTGTAACGGTTGGGGGTAGCTGCCGAGGGCGGGATTTATTATCGCTCCATCGATACTCTCGCGCACTCGCCTCTTCTCCTGCCGATCCGTGTACCGGAGACATATTATGACATATATAATATACCGGGGATGCAGCTATCCGAGGGCGGTTTACGCACGTGCACATGATCATGTCTCGAATTTATTTACTTACAACGACTTATGACGTTATCGATACATTCAAAGAGTTCCTGCACACGTTCGCCTGCACTCCTGTATACTTATCGGTGCACTCCTTCGGACTCGTTAGAAGCGATCTCATTACGACGGTAGCTCGTCAGCTCGCATCGATTGCTCGGACGCTCGTTACATCTCAGCCGTTGCTCGTGCAACCTCCAGACCAACATCGGCGTCCTTAGCTCGATCGATGGGCAGCTGAGCGAGCGGCGTCGACGACTTTTCCTATATATATATATATCATTTAGGCCCCTGCATCGATTTCCTGCGCGGTATTTATTTATCTTTCATCGCTATGTACGGGTTTATACAGCGAGCTATACCGGCTTTTTACTGCACTCGATCGATTTAGGCGCCCGACGCACCGCAACCTCATCTACCGATGCGCATATCGGACAGTCGCTGTCGGTTCGCCTTTTATCTTCTTATGTTATGTGCGGCGACTCTCTATATTCCTTAGCTGGCGCGAGAGTCGAGCGAGCGCGGGAGGAAAGGGAGGGGAAATAATGAAACGTCGTCGCGTGCGCGCGTGTCCCGAGCTCCTTTTCTCCCGCGGTGATTTCGCCGAGCTCGCGCGCACTTCTATATATACGACCTTAGACTGCTCTTCCCCCCCCCCTCACCATTAAAGCGACACTCGAGCTTTCAAGTACCGCAACTTTCTGCTTATAGCGAAAGCGATGGAAGAGAGACCTGACATTTCCTTTCTCTCTCTCCTTTGATTATACATTTCTCGCGAGCTTCTGGAGAATTGAACGTGTACGTGTTTGACGCCCGCGGATTCCCTCGGCTAATTCCCTCTCCCCTCCCCCTTCCTTCGCCACCGTACCTATACTATACCCGCTCGTTTTCTCGACGCACGCGAAAAGCGTTTTAATTAAATTTTCGCGACAAAGTCTCCTTCTTCTTCTTCTTTTTTTTTTTGTGTGCGAGCAGCGCGCCGAAAATACAAAAAGAAAAAAAGAGCTGCGCGGCCCCGCGTTATATTAATGAAAGCGAGAAACCAGTCACACGATACTGCCATACCACCACTTGTACAATCACGACAACCGCTGGGGATAACGAAGGAAACTGCACAAACTCAATTGCCCGATCCTAAGGACTAGGATAATTTGGCTGTGCAGGTTTGCTTTGTTTTGCGCTCCTTTGCCTTCTTTTTTTCTGCGTTAATTCAATGAAAAATTTAATATATATAATACTATACAAGCGAGTTCGTTCAATTATGGTAAATTGTTGTAACAATGAACGGGTACATACAGTTGTTTTCTTTATATGACTGATGATGAAAACTAAAATTAAGACTTCTTTCACCCAAGACTGCTTATACGTTCGGAAACATATTTCTATATACGGTAGTTTTATTTTAAATACGAGATGCTTACAAAGAATCTCGCTGAAGCACAACTAATTTCACTAACTTATAATATTCAATCTCGTGGCAACTGTAAGTTACCAACTGCAATTTAATAAAGGTGAATTTCCACTATTATATACAATATACTATCCAGTAGAATTTCGAAATTACAAGTCTTCGGTATAAAACGGCGAAGTTTGCCTCGGCGTTTTTGTAAGCCACGAATGAGTATATGGGAAAGCCGGAAAATTGCGCGCTGCACACGATGACAAAGCTCACGAGGCTCCACACTTTCCCCCTTGTTATTATACGTTCGCACACGTGGACTGCACAAGGAGACGCACTTTTACACGAGGGCTCGTTCAACTCGGGTCCCTTATAGTATTCATCACGGAACAAAGATCTTGGCCCTTCGCTTTAGTTTGGATATATCCGCAGCTCATCGAGCGTACAACCGACAAACATAAGAAAAAAAAGAGAAACAGAAAAGAAAAACGCAGAGAGAAGAGTAGAGAGGGTATATAGTTTGGCTGTGTTATACCACGCTCACGTTCCGAGCATCAATTTTCCAAAGACGGAAGAGAAACAAGACGGCGGAACAAAGGATCGCGTTCTCTCTCTCTCTCTCTCTCTCTCTCTCTTCATGGGGCTGTTTCTTTTTTCTCTCTCTCTTCTCTCTTTGCTTTGTCGAACGAGAACGCGAACGAATTATCCATTAATCACGTTCGATCGCGGAATAAACAAGCTTTCTCGGCGAGGGGCTGCAACTCGCTTAAACTCGCGCCCCTCTCCAGTTACACAGGGTATTATTGTAGTACCTATTATCCAGTCTCTCTCTCTCTCTCTCTCTCTCTCTTTTTCTCTCTTTCTCTCCCGCGCTCGACGATCAGAATAAACGATACGGAAATAAAAAATGGCAATCAATGCGGCCGATTGGTCGCTCGGCCGCGCAATTATCGACGAAGAGAAAAAAAAAAGAAAAACAAGAAACGGTTGTATCGCTGACGCGTCCGCGTATATAAATTGCACGTCGGCCCGGTGTCGCGTATACGAAGGACTCGTGGAAATGCTCCTGGATTCGTGGTGGGGGAGAGGAAGCTGAGCAGTTACCGGGCGATATTAGACATTCTCTTGTATCGCGTTTCGGCCCTAAAAGCTCTCGCCCCGTCTACCTGTGTTTCTGTCTGTATGTGTGTCCCTGTGTGTGTGTGTGTGTGTGTGTGTGTGTGTATACTCGGGCGAATGAAGATGTATAATGGCTCCCCTTACTCTCGTCTATATAAATCCCGGAGCCGAGAGGAAGATAGACGATATCCTTGAAATGTTGCCAAAACGATTAGGCGTTGCGCTTTGCTCCACGCGAGAGAGGGACCGGATTCCGCTCTTTTACTTTTTCTCGCTCTCAATCTCAGGGAGAATTGCCAGAGATACATAGCCTGCTTTCTCTTGGCTTTTGTGTGTGTGTGTGTGTGTGTGTGTGTACACGGGGAGGAAACTCCTGCAAGATATTCCGAATGTAGGATGGGCCGAGAAAAGAGGAGAAGCTTCAGCGCTTGAAATCTGACTAACGCTCCAGCCTCTGGTATATACTGCACTCGGAGATGTAATTGTTTAATGACTAGTCGCTTTTGTGAATCGCTGCACCCAAGATTTTGCACCGACAGAACAGCGAGTCGCGATTCAGCAATAAAACTCAGAGTATCTCTTCTATCTACACATATATATATACACATTATATTTATAGGATCGCGTGTTGCATTACTAATTAAAGTGCCAACTTGTACGAGATCCCCCTCGAGTCGCTCGGTCTCTTTCTTTCTTTTTACTTTCTTATCTCGGTAGTCAGTCTCGCGGCTCCTCCTCGCGGGGTAAGCCGATCAGTGAATTAAAGGATCGCGTGACATTATATTACGCTTAATAAAAGCTTGAGAATACCTTGGGCGCGGTAATTGATATAGGGAGCTGCCGAGATTTTTCCCTTGGATTAGTTTGGCGAGACTACTTTGCCCAGCTGGCCGCGTCTGCATCAGATTTACCTTTGCTAATTTGCAAACAGACGACAATAATAATAGCAATAATGAAGCGATTCGCAGACCGCACGAACGAAATTTTTACCTTCCCCGGAGTTGCACGCGCGGTACTAGTTATTCTTGAAAATTCGATTTATTCGCTGATCGGTTTATCCAATTATCCAGCGATACCGATGTATTCGACTATTTCATTTTTTTTGTCTTTAATACCTGCAGAAAGTTTCTCGGCTCTTGGCGTTTCGTTGGCTTGATTTTATAATCGATCCCCTTGTAATCAAAAATACGTCACGCAGTGTCACTTTTAAAGCGTTTATTTTTAATGGGAGACGTGATTGACGGCTACGGGTGGAAATTAGCTATTGTAAGGTTCATGTCTGTTTCAATTATATACATGAAGCTGTCAGCGAGAACTCGTTTCGTACACGATTATTTTCAACGACAACTGCTTAGAAAGCTTTAATCATTCTTCAAGGAATCTCGTAGAATTTGACAGCTTGATTCGTTGTATAATATATACGTATAATGTAGACGAGTTACTCTGGTACAAGTACGATTTAGTCGTGGATAATGAATGAACCTATCGCCGCTTGTTTTTTTACTTTTTCTGATTTAACTATGCACCACTTGATTTTAATTATTCTTGGTACTATATATTTAAACCACATCGTGTAAATCATTTTGATTAAAATCCCAACAATAATCCCTGTAATTCTCTATGAGTAGCACAAAAATTAAAAAAAAAACTTAGATGCACTTTCTTGAGTTCAACCCATTCTGTTGGTTAATTTCACTCGTGGGCCCAACGAATTTTGCTTTCGAGCCCTAAACCATCCCACCCTCCCATACAAAAGTCAACAATTACTCGGTAATAAAGAGTGTCCAGTTGCACGAGGCGCATCGAATAAACAAAAAGAAGAAACGGGATACAGAAGCTCCCTATATTTGATGTATCATGACAGGAATAACGAGTTTCCCCCCCATTCTTTCACTTGATTCCGAATAAATATAAAGGCGACTTTCCGGACTACTCGTTCGTCTCTCGCTCTAGCGTATATTCACAGCTACCGAACCGAACACCGCAGCTGATCGTACACAATGATTTTTTCCATTCGTCGGACGGGGAAGTCGTTTATCGGATGGACGCGATCGGCGATATATTTTTCTCAGCTCTCGGGGAGGCGCGTTTTCGGGCGCGGAATCAAAACTCGGAACAAAGCTACAGGCCGGAAAAAATCGCCGATCGAGTTACTTTGTACACGTATTGCAGGCGCGTGAACGTTGCTTTCTTTTTTCTTTCGGTCTCGCTTTTTTGTTTCGTCGCGTTCGCTGCAGCAGCAGTTTGAGTGTGGGAAAAATGCACCGGAGGGTGTCGAGCAATCTGCTTGATTTCGCAGTTGAGTTTTTATTGCCAGCGGCACCGGACTGGAGTACTTTTACTACAGGCCGGAAGAGGCAAAATGCTTTTACTTACCGGGCTTCGATATATCCGCTTATCCGCTTACCGATATATCCATGTGGTGTGACTTTGCTCTTATAGGTCGCGGGACATTGGATATCGCGGCAAATGGATTTTGCGAGAGTAACGCGCTTTGGATTCACCATACTGCATCTCACTTGTCCAACACCATCGATCTTTATTCAACTAACTATAATTCGATCTGTATCAATTTTTGACATATCGACCATGAGAATATAGTTTTATACATTATATTAGTTTTACATCTCTCTGCATATAGTTGCACCCAAAATGTTACCTTCTATACATCTTTTGACCGAGAAAACTGCTTAATTTGACGAGTGGAATAATCTCGCCAATCGGAGTGAAATTGTCACTCTCTTTGGTGCAGAACCACTTCCATTCATCTTTCTTGATAATAATAAGGTATTCATTGCTCAAAATTTCCAAATCACATAATCTGGTAAATACATACTCTATTTGTATAAATTAGTTCCAAATCTTAACCCTAAATTCACATACATATCTCTTCAGATAACTGAGCAATATATATATATATTAAGTTTATAACTTTCACACCTTAAAGTCTATATGTTTAGTGAAAGAAAAATTAAATAAATTCCTTATTGAAATTGTTAGTACGAAATTATACATATCCCTTCGGAAATCTAAGCAATAAGTTTTATCACGTAATTGCAACATTTCAAAGTTTACGTTAGCATTCATATCAAATTTTCGTAAAACATATCACGGTAATCATACATATTTCTTCGATTCGATCGTTACTTATACAGTTCAATGAAAACAAGTGAACACATCATTTCTGCACTTCTAGAAAGCATTAATTTCAATTTCCGCGAGGAAATTCGAAAACTAATATTTCTACAATAGAAGCAACGCATAAACGTTTCCGTTATATATTTCGTATACACACTACACATTCCTTACTCGCAAGAAGCTCTAATCCGAAGAATAAAAATTCAACTGCCAGACTCATCGAGAGGGGAAATTTCCATTTGCATATCAACACATATCATTGCTCGTGTGCAAAGCCGGGCGTTCGACAATACAATTGAACGGGGGAAATTTCCCGTCGAGATTCGCGCCCTCAAGGTGCCTATGTATGCGTGTATGTATATCTATATGTATTCCAAGCGAATCCAGTCTCGTTGCGAACGCCGTTCCACAAGAAATTTTCTCTTTCACCCCGCGCCCATCGATCGATTCGATCTTATAAAGAGGCGCGCTTTTTTACCCGATTTTCCTCTTCTCCTCACCTCCTTTCCCGCCCCCCCCCCTCCTTCCCCTCCCACCACGAACGAGAAAAGGCGCAGCAGAACTTTATCGAACTCTAATTGCACTCGTACGCCCTCGTCGGTTTGCGCGCGCGACCCTCGGCTGTGGATCGGATTAGAAAAAAATCGCGAATCTTTGGAGTGAGCTTCATTTGGAAAAAAAGCTGCGAAACTTGGCTGATTGAGTTTTGAGGTGAGAAAAAGTGAGGAGATTTGTGAAAAGAATAATTATTTCGAAATTGTGATTCGAGAAAATTTCGCACCATTTTCCCCTCGCTGCAGGAGTTGTTTAAAGCGATGACGAGGGACTGGGAGCGCAATCGGAGTAGAGCAAAGCGGAATAATGCAGGTAAAGAGATGGTGATCGGCGGAGCGTGAAAACGAGGGATTTAAATAATAATTAGAAGTTATAATCGTAAGAAAGAGAGAGTATAGATGATGTCGCGCTGCACAGCTTACTTATTGCCTTATAGAGGAAAAAGTTAGGTGTCGCAACGATGCAGCGAAGAGTTACGGGAAAGCTTATTTTGTACGATTTTAGTCCCTCCATATAAAAATCGTACAAAATATTGTACAACTGTTTGATTAGACAAAGTTAATGATTAGAAGTAGTATATACATATAGTCAATGATCTCGACGAAACATTTTGTTACGATTGTGTATTGTCATCGTAGCAAAACGTTTGGGAATCAAATTTTCAGATTTTTATCTCCGTTATAGTTATTACATCTTATGTTTACGGGGTCTTTTAAATTTACAAAAGGATTTCAGTTGATTTCGAGTTTAAACACAACAATATTGCGTTACCTTCAAATTAAGTGGTATTTCAAAAATATATTGTTATAAAAAAAAATAGATTTTAGTATCAGGTTTTTGGCTTGTTTTTCTTTATTTACATTCATTAAAATAAATGAATCAAAATAAAGAGTATACTTAAAAAAACGAAACAGCTATAAATCCGCAAACGAAAAAGGTATAGTCATTACGCAAAGCGAAGCTTTGATATCCCCAAGTTCAATTGAAATCCTATCTTATTTACGATCATATCGAAGACCCCAAGCATACCAAAAGCAAAACAATCTGAAATCTCGCACTTAAATAAATTATACTATCCCCCGAAAGCAGGCAAAATTCTCATCGCCTCGGAAATAATGAGAAAAAAGTAAGCTGTCCCCCTTTCGCTCCCCAAATTAAACGCGTAAAATTCAGCAGGCAAAAAAAGCATTAGAGGCAAGATCACGACTAAGCATACACAACTCGATACGTTATCGCGGGAATAACGTAGGTATCGGCAACTCGCGCTCGCATGTAAATATAAGGAAATAATCTGAAGGGTTATCGGGGGTTGTGTGTATCGTCTGGAAACGGCGGCGGCGCTGCGACATTTCTACTTCGCAGATCGCGTATTCGAAGTGATACGAGGCGCGGCGAAATCACAAAAGCACGAGAGACGCAAAAAACGGGGTATAGGTATACATACGAGGAAAGAAGCAAGAATTCTATATAAATACATATATATATACACACAGACAGACACATACACACAAACGAGAGATTCAAAATAAAAAAAGGAGAAAGAGGAAAGAACGCGGAGTCTCGAGCGAGAGAAATCGCGAAGGCTGATTAATTATTGCGCGCGCGCAACGACGAGAGTGAGCTGTGAGTGCGGATGTGGCGCTTGTGCGCGTGTGTATGGGTGCGAGAAAGCGAGAAAATTCAGGAGCTGTAGGGAACTGGGCGAAAAAGGTATATCAAGAGGTGCGAGAGCGAGAGAGTCGAGTCGTCGTTGCAGCGTTGGTGTAGTGGCAATCGCGCGCGAGGAAATAAAAAAACAAAAAGAAACAAACACACAAAAAATCACTATAACTGCGCCGGCTGCGACTCGTGATAGCCGCGCGCTTATACATAGATGCGTACCTATTTATTATTACACGAGAACGTAAGGAGGCGAGGAGAGAAAGAAAATAATAATGATATAGAGGAAAGAGGGGCATTTAACCTGGACCGCTCAAATTAAGCCGAGGGATGCGCGAACATGTCGTTAAAGATGTACAAAAATGTGTAATTTAGTGTTGCAGAAATAAAGAAAAAAAAAAATAAAAACAAAAAATTAAACGCGAATTAAAGCAGAAGATAAACAAAAAATAAACCGAAGCGAAGAAGATAAAGTATGCGAGATGAAGAAGAATTGTTGGTTCCGTTATCGCGAGTACCTAAAAAAGAAATGAACGAGGCAAACTGGGCGCGACAGTTTCACATTGCCGCGTACATATTATTATATATATATAAATGCCTGCGCGCGTGAGAGTGTGTGGCGATCGCGAGGAAGAAATATTACCATTATGTTCAATGCGCGTGTGTATGTGCGAGCGTATACATTATACATATATATAGATTCCGAAGTGCTGGCGCTCGAGGGTTCCGTCTATAATTTTTCTCCTTCTTTCTATCGGACACTACACACACACACGGCGATCCTATTATATACACCGAAACGAAAAGAAGCGCGAGTTAGGAATGCTCTCGAGCGCAAGCATTGCGGAATGGCCCACCGAATGTATTTATCATGCGGATTAAATAAGACGCGGAGAACCGATGCGTCGCTTCGATGTCTCGACCTCGAATTCGAATCGTATAGCAAAGTTTCCTTCGCACTCCCGAGGAAGACATTGTAAATATTTATATAATCGTTGATTTTTCAGAGGAGAACTTATCGTAGCTGTGAGCTTGTCGATATGCAAGCTTAACGACTTTGTAATTTGATTTACGTTCGGCAGAAAAGAGAGAGAGAGAAAGAGATAGAATGAGAGGGGGGAAGGATAAAAAGAAAGAGAGGAGCCGTTTGATGGAGAAGGGCGAAATATCGAGGCGAGGCTATCGGTTTGCCCCGAATTTATGGCGTACAGTTTAGATACCAACATAGACGTATATTTCCAGGATCACCAGAGAAAAATAACAAAAACCAAAAAACCACTTCTTTCGACCGTGTACATGTTTCACGATTATACGTATATTTACCATTGTAAGCGAGCGGAACAAGAGTTTCTGTAAAGAAAAAAAAAGGAATAAAGAAAAAGAAGGAGGAGAACTTACCTAAAGAAATGGTTAAATGATAAAGAAATGGAATAAAGAAAAAAAATAAAACAAAAAATCTAGCGGTTGACGAATTTAATTGGTTCCTTTGCCCCAACGGCGGACGCGAAGATCCATGACTGTCGAACTGATGCATCACTTTGTAATAAAGGCATCTTCTTTTGGGTTCTTCTTTCTCCCTTCTTTAGTCCCCAACCTGCGTAACGCGACGAGTTTGTATTGCGAGCGATGATTGAGAGTATCAGTTTTATGCCCGGTGGTCATTTGTTCCGTTTAGTTTTGGTAATTTGTGTAAGCAACAAAACGAATGATTTCATATGTCACTGTATTATTTATTACGTACATATTATATACATACGATGTAATAAACAACTATTATATTTGTAAACATTCATTTCTTTCTTTGAAAAGTAACCTTCTCAACCTTCCTTATCCGCTTTTTATAAAACTGTTACTTAATTTATTTTCATCTCAAAGATAAACCAAATTGCACCGCATATACAGATTAATATCCAATTATTTCAGTTTTGTTAAATCGGTTTTATAATGTATGTATACCGTTACATTGTATTGCATTCTAAAGTTATTATGAGTTTCGACAAATTGACAGTGGCCTGCAATAAACTGATTATCGCGCATATTCATTGTACGTAAGGAAAAAGAAATTAGCGCGACTGATTGAATAGCTTTATTTGCCATAGAAGCGTCGTATTATCTTACTCATTCCGATCAATAAAAGCAATTTCGCAAGCAACTGCAGCAGCCATCCGCTGGATGGAAAATGCAAATTACAATTTAAAGTCAACAATAGCAGATGCTACAGATCGTCTATAATTACTTTATATTTTACTTGGGGGAGGGCCGCTATAGAAGGATTAAATTGCACCGGCTCCCCCTCCCCCACAGCTGCAACGGATGATCGATACTCCCTGCGAAATTGGGGGCATCGAGCTTTTGCGGAGCTTTTCGCCGCGGACACTACAAATGTAATTTGTTGGCCTAAAGGGAGAGGGAGAAATGCGATCCAGATCTCGTGCAGCCGGTGACTCGTTCAGGGGATGACATTCTTTTTTTCTGTGCGTCTGCAGTTGTAGGGAGATGAAATTAGCTGAATCACATCTATGACGATGTGCCGCTTATTGGATTCTACGGCAGACTCTTCAGGTTGTGCTCGATGCGCCGAGTGTAAGGGATACGTTCGAAGAAAAGGTGAGTGTTTCATCATTACCTACTATTATACGATGCCAGGTGGTGTATTAAATCATGAAGTATAATGCAGCTTTTATTGGAAATGCTAATGATTTTATTCATTGTCTCTTGGTTAACAATCCCTCTGTGCCATAGTATTGACTTTTGAGCACACTGACAGGCAAGCAAAATCTATTTTAAGATGTCTACTATACTTTATTAAAGAATTTAATTTCTATCTCTGGCAATCTTGCTGTGCAAGTCTTTATTGGCTTTTATTTTCATGCTCACTGACCCATTCCAATTTTTTCATTCGATAAATACAAGAATAAATGCACTAAAAAGAACGACTTCGTAGCTGCAAATCAATTGGCGCAGGGGACTTAATGATTTTAAAGTTAATTTTCTCATTCAATTGTCTTCGCTTTATAATATATAATTCGAGGAATAACAAACACGATGAACCATATTTGGTTTGTTTATACCGTGGATTTATCAACGATTCATACACAAATAACTTAAATTAAGTGTTAACATTAATTTAAGCTATTGCTATATAGAAATTATAATTTTTTTTTATAAGGATCAATAGCACAAAATATAGTGTTAATAAATATTAAATTTATATTTACATACAATAGTTTCGTCTTTCAGATAAAAAAGTAATGCTATATATTCCACTTGAAGAATTTAAAATTCATATAGCAAAATATAAAGTAAAAATTGTAAGATAATAATTTAACATCGAGATTACTATTTATAATTGGTGAAAAACGCATTAAGAAAGTGAAACTGCAATACATTATATAAACCTTCTTTATAAATATTAAAACAGATGTTTTTGTGTATATTAAATGAAGCTTTTCAAGTTTGAAAAATGGCCATAAGTATAGTTAGAGCGAACTTTAGCAGAGTGCAGTCGTCTGTCATGCAGCCAGGCAATCCCGAAGACAAAACTATTCATCTTCACACATCGGTTGGCCCCAACAATCAATGTATAGCAGCGAGGCAGCAGAGAGCCGAGCTTCCATTTGATGGAACACCTCGGACTCGCCAACATCTCCTCTCCCCAATCTTAATTAAAGAGAAACAATTATTTCGAAAATCAGAGTGGAAACCTTTCCTCCTGCCTGCACTCGTTTATACACACACACACACACACACGCACACACATGACGTAGAGTTACGCAATTACCGGACGTAGTCATTGGTCGAGGAGCGAAGGAAGGTGCACGTAACTAGAAAAGCGTATATATAAAGTGCGTTGCGGGGCAAAAAAGGACGAGGAAAGAGAGAAGACGCAGAAATCAGGCGAGAATCAAGGGAGGCCAACGCCTGCGCGCTTGTGTGTGTGTGTGTGCGTGTGCGTGTGTGTGTGTGTGTGTGGGCTCTGGTGGATGAGAGCAGCTGCAAACTTGTCGCAATAAACTTTCTCTCGATGAAAATCTTCCAGTGGTGCGCACCGAGTCTCGGGCTTTTCTCGCGCTCCCGTCTTACACTTGGACAAAGTGGCAGCGAAGAAGCGAGAGAGAAGGAGAGAGCGAGATAAAGAAAAGGGAGGGGAATTGTATGTGAGGCTTATAGCGCTCGGCGTCTTTCTCCTCGCGTCTCTCTTTCTCTCTCTCTCTCTCTCCTCGCACCCTTATTGTTCTGTCTGTCCGCTTCTCTCCCTTACATCATCCCCTACGTTAATAAAGCTGACGAGTGCCAGGGCTTTTTCATATATATATATATATATATATATTTGTTCTCTATACGTCTTTATCGCACTTCTTTCTTCCGCTATTGCCCTTTCGAAAAATTTTCTTTTCTTGTTTGCCTCTCTCCTTACTTGCCTGGGCTGCTTTTTCTTTTCTCTACTTTCCCTTTGAGTTACGCACAAAGTTGTTGCGCCGAGTTCAATGATTTTTTTTTGTATATTAACTCTTAATGAAAAACTATAAATTACTTTCCTTCATTTTATTTCATGTTGTTACTTACACAGCAGAAAATTTATTGTTCTCTGATAGCACAATCATTTTTTTATAGTTTTACGTAGTGCAGCATCTGTAACTATAAATTTTGTTTGTTGAAAATCTTGATATTTCATCTATGACTGTAAAAGTAATAAACAGAGAACAGGGATTAAAAATATAAAATGAAAATTTAACGAAAGGGGTAAAAAAAATAATTTCATTCTTACAGAGAAAACAATTATAAATTGTTGTATAAGTAAGTTTATTTAACACCTCTCCAAAAACGCATTTTGCTGGTGTACTTATCAAAGACTTATTTCTTGTTATTGCGCTTTTTTCCTTGCAATTAATTTTGCTTTATTCGTATACGCTTATACTTTAGTCGATTTTTCTTTTCTCAAAGAAAAACCATTAATTCATTTGCTATGGTAAAGAGTCTATATCGCGAGCGTTTTTCATATTTATAATTAAAATAAATGTTTGTAATCATTCATTCTCATTAAAATGCAAATTGTAAAATAATTGCGCCAGAATTAATAACTTTATTATTAGTGAATCATCTGCTAAAATTAATTTTATTCAAAAGTTGATAATTAATTTTTTTAGCACGCTACGATTTCATTAAATACATTTGTTTCGACGTCGGGTTTAACTGTCGTTTCATATTTCATGCTGATAGTTTACTTCTTCAAGGGGGATTAAGAATAGAAATTGTAAAAACGATTCTGAATAATTCCTTATGATTATTCACACGTACAGATGTCCTTCCTTTAAAAATTTTCATTGACAACTTTAATAAATTTTGACCCAATCTTACCGGGTTGTTTACATTTAAATGTTCGTATATATATATATGTTGATAATTCAAAAAATGCAGCAAAATTGCACAATATAATAGAAGAAAAGCTACAGCGAAAGACAAGCTGCATAAGCCGTGAAGAAAAAGGTGACCAGTTCATCAGCATATTACTTGCGCGTCCATATGCTCGTACAAGAGCGCGACAATTGATGCAGTTCTCATCACAGCTTCCGGCTAATTCAGCGGCGCTCCCCATTCTTCTCTCATCCTCTTTTATTTCTCTCTAGCTCCCTTTTTTGGTCGGGCGTATATGCGCCGCACCATCCCCCGGAGAATATGAGAGAGGGAGAGAGACAGAGAGAGAGAGAGAGAGAGACAGATGAAAGCAGCTCCTGCAGAGAGATGATTGTTGGCGCGTAGAGATTGCGAGCTCGGGCCGCTTTTGACTCTGTCGCGAGCCGACAATGACAGCCCCCGGCTCTGGGGATTGCGTGTCATTATTACTTTTCTTTCAAGATGCGCCCGCGACGCCGTGATTAACGCCGCGTGTGTACTGCAAGGCAAGACTTTTTAGGGGGACTTGTTGATCGATTGCTCGAGAGATTTTTGCTTCACTTGCATTGGCTTTGCGTTATCAATGGATTCATGTTTTTATTAGTAATTCTGAAGGTTTGCAAAACCTTTTTTTTTCGTCTGTTTTATTGAAACAAAAATGAAACGATACTAGAAATGTTTATTGCCGGGGAGAACGCTGATATATTTTATCGGATGTACCTATAAATTTCGATTTTAAAGTAAAAAGGTATGTTGTGTCAAGAAAATAGTGTATTTTTATAGCTTTTATGCATCCATGGATATATAAATTGAGAGAGAGAGAGATTATTTTGTAATGATTTCGATCATCGATTGGTTAAAAGTTAAGCTTTGTATATAGATTTATTTTCATGCAGCTTAAACGAGATTTCAGTTTTTATCGTTGGTTGTGCAAAAATATGTGTTTTTTCAAACTAAAAGACAAACTATGTATCTGCGAAAGGGAATCTATCGAAAGATGCCTTTGAGATTTATAGAGGAAAGAAGTTTTTAAACCAGTTTTATTATTTATTAAAATCGGAAAATGTTATTTATCTATGTAGTTTTTCTATATAAAATGAATAAAGCAACGTTTGTACATGGATAAAAAAAGGATTATGCCATGTAATTGCAGCTGCAGCGTTTTTATCAACGCGTTATTCGCTGCAAGTAAAAAAATTAGCTTGACAAACATACATTTCATGTTAAAAGAAATCCACTAATCGTAAACAGATCGGATTTTTCCGGTAGAATCCGTGGTTATTCCGTCATGCAGTTTTTTTTTCCTGTAAATAGCTGTCCATCAGATGAAATCGGAAAATCCGTTTCATTCAAAATTCAAATACATTGCGCTTAATTTTTAATCCTCTGTGTTTCTATCCTCATATATCAACCTAATATTTAATAAGTGTAGTTTTTTGAAAAATAATATCCGTTCCGGATTAATAAATAACTTTTGATTGTAACAGAAATCTGTTAAAAGGAAACAAATACTTAAATAACCCTTCTTTCTATCAAAACTTTTTTTCTTTATAAAATATTATCATTTTCGCTCAAAAAAACTTTTTTTTAAGTTAAATTCTTTTTGTTTACAAAATGAAAGTGAAAGAATAAAATATTGTATTGAAAAATATTTCCCCTCTAATCAAACAAATGTCTGTTAGCATTAAGCGGATCCAAGTGAAGCAAAATTTCTTTTTAATTTCTACTTGGCTCAAACAGAATCTACTTGCGCCAAGTATCTATAGTTCTCCGAGTGTAGGGATATAGGCGGCCAAACAAAAGCACGACATAGCCTAAGATAAATAAAAATCTATTTGTTATTTCACGGAATTTCCTTCTTTATTAAATTTTTATTGCCACTGAGACAATATCCCCTATATCGTAAATTGACATAAAAGATACGATCAACAATTTCGGCGTTATTCCGTATCTCCGCTCATAACCCAGAAGAACCACAATGACCGCACTAAAACAAACTTGCTCGCCTTTCCCCTCCTCGCTCTACACACACACTCACACCATACTATATATAAAGGAGACGCAGAGAGAAAAATCTGAAATTTCTCCTGCATCAAAACCAATTTTCTCAGCAGGGGAGGGAAAAAACGACGGACGCTCAAGGCAAATCACAAAAGAAATCGCGCGCGGCAGTCGTTTGTCTGAGTCCAACACACGGAGAGGAAGAGGAAGCGACCGTCGAGACAAAGACGGAGAAAGAAATAGAGAGACAGAGACACATCCGCGCGAGAGTCCCACTACAACCCTCCTGGTACGCGCGGGCGCGAGCGCTCAAAAAACCGGGGGAAAAAAAAGAGATGGAGAGAGGAAAGAAACAAACGACGAAGGGTTCATTTTCGCTCCGGGGGGACACGAGGCGGCGAATCTGGGGACAAAAAATATACACTTGACGCTAGCGTGGAAGGGCTTGGCGGAGTAGAGGGGCTATAATAGGCAAGAAAGCGTCAAAACGAGAGAGGGAGAAAAAGAGATTCGCGATAGAGAAAGAGGGATGAAATTTTTTCTACTTGTTATTCGCGTCGAGCGAAAAGGGGGGATGACGGTAAAGGAGGATGCGCGGGAAAACCGAGGCGCAGCCTCTCGAGTGGAAGGAAGAGGTGCGGAGAATGAAAGAGGACGGCTAAGATATGTAAGTGAAGACGAATGATTGTTTTGGCAAAGATTATTCCGCAGACGGTGTGCCGGGATACAAATTGTCATGTGCACACTCTGCGAAAACTACTCGGTGTGACCCGCCGCTATTGCTGAATGAACTTTTTTCGATATTTCTTTTTTCCAATTATGCTTTACGAATTTTCAAATAAATAGAGATGCGTAATCTATAACCTCGATACATTATTTAATTGAAATTTTTTTTCTTCATTTAAAACCTTGGTATAAATACATTGATTCCTTATAAAAGCACTTTGTGTGTGTGGGTGTGGACGTGTGTGCGTCTGTGTGTGTGTAACAATATATCTCAGGACTGGATAGACCGATTTTGACCTTTGACCTCTCATTTTTTGTTTATTTTTTATCGCATGTCCGCTTAACAATATTTTTTTTTATTTCATGACTTTCTTTAGTTCCATGATGAACTAGCGCGCCCCAATATCATTCCAGTGCGAAGCGGAGCGATGCAGGGCACCACTCGCGCTTCGCGCTCGTATTCTATAGCAAAAATAGCTCAATAGAGAAAAGTTTAGTTTTTTTGTGCTATTCAACTTTTACAATTAACACATTTATGAGAAAATAATATTTTTTATGTAAATACCTAAAAAGAGGTCTTTTTACCTTATTTAAGTGATTGAAATTGTTTTTCCACTGTGCTTTGAAATGAATCGCTCCTACCAAAAAATGTTCAATAGAGAAAAGTTATACACTAGAATAAAGTTTTGTTTTTTTGAGCTCTACAACTTTATATACCACTTTAATGAGAAATTAATATTTTTTATGATAATGCTCAAAAAGGAGTTTAAGCCGATTTCAGAGTTTTTTACCGTTTTCCCACTGTTATTAAAATATTTTTACGTAAGAAGTGGAATTTTTACGGGACATTTTTAAAAATTTATAATCCATCAATATAGAATAGATATTTGAACAATATTTAACATATGGTAACGATAAATTACTTCAGAGAAAGTTACGTGTTTTTTTTTGTTTGACGCATTTCCAATATTTCCAGGGATTTTAGAAATAGGAAAAAAATTTGTAATTTTTATAAATATTAATGAAGCCAACAATTATTTAAAAAGCCTGCACAATATATAAATATATTTTATATTTGAAATATATACTGTTCATATAGTAACGATAAATTAATTTGGATGAAGCTATACGCGCCAATCAATCGGCAGCGGTTTGTTTCATGTTTAATACCGCAGTACATATATAACTTTCTTCTTCATCATAAAACCATTATGAAAAGCTAAAATGCACCTGAAAATTATTAAATAAAAGGCCGTCAATCTTTTTAATAATTGTACAAAGTTTTTCGCATTTCTTCGAGATTTCTTTAATATAAAAGAAAAATTCTGATATACAGTTAAGCAAGTAAGTGGTAGTAAGAATGGAAGATAAAGTGATAAGAAACACGTGAAAGATAATGGGGAAGAAGGATAGAGAGGGAGGAAGAGAGAGTGAGAGGGAGAGAGAAAGAGGGAGTGGTGGTCGGGTAAAAAGTTTTAGAAAAGAGAAAAATGCTGGACGTTGAGGGGAGAAAACATACTGAAAGAAGTAAAGAAAGCAATTAAATGTTCGAGAAACAGAATAAAAGTATATGTTATTTAAGTAACGGTCTAATACAGAGGTGTTTTATGATAAAACAAATTTCGTACAATCCTTTGATTTTTTATCAGGTTATTCGTCACCTTCGCTTGACTGTGGTTGCCTTGTTAGTAGAAATTCGTAATAAATAATCAAGATGTAAAGCAATTATTTATTATATGTGTATTTTACTATTATTAAAGTTGACTGTAGAAGATTTATTTGTTAAAGCGAAAGTTTTTAAATTGAAATAGCTAGGATGTAACGTATACAAAGATAATTCATAGTAAAATAAAATTAAAGAACGATATAATTAAATAGTATATTACTCACCTAGGCAGAAAAAGTAAGAATGGTCTCAGATCGCATGTAAATTGTCACCCGAAGGCGAGGATGACAAATATGCGATCTGAGGCATTCTTTTTTACTTCCCGTGGTGTGTATACTATTTTTCAAGCCGGCCCCGGCCGGAAAAGTGGTACTTTCGGGCCGCTAGGTAGAAAAATCTATACATTAGACAATATTAAGAATTAAATGTAAATAGTATTAAAGCGAATAGCTAAGGCAAAACAGAATAAGAGATTGATTAGCTTACAATAGCCCTGGCATAATAAGTACGATATTCTGCGAATATAAGCCCGAATTCGGGGATTTGGACCCGTTCTCCAAGAAACTAAGACTGACGTAACAAAAGCCACTATAGTGAGGGAAGTCCAATGTCAGCATAGGCGCGTGAGTATATATAAACACCGATTAAAATATAATTCTATATTTAAATTTATTCGTTTTTCTGTCCACACGTTGCCTGCACATTTGAAATTTAACCAACGACTCGATATGTTCGCCCAGTGCACGGCGACTTTTCGAGTAGTCTATAAGGAAATCTTGTCGCTTGGAGTACTTGGTCAAGCCACTGGGTACGATTACAAGAGAGGGAAAAAATAAAAGGCGCTTTAAATTATTATATTAACTACGGGAATACACAAGCCAATATGCGTTTAAGGTGAGGCAGCAATCAAAGAGTAATCGAAGCGCACCTTATCCATGTTTCACTCCTGAAACGCGTCAGAGCGTATCATGTAGCCAATGCACGCTATCTGATTAAGCTCTGTGACGGGGAACAACAAACTCTCGATCGATCAAGGATTTTCGGAAGAGCAACTAGTATTTGAGAGGGAATAAATATAAACGGAACTTTTCGAGTCCAGTACACGAACTCGTGTAAAAAGTAATGTGGACAAGTGTGCAGCCCGTTACAAGTAAGCTGTCGACATCTACTGGACATCTACATCAATAGTAAGGGTGGAAAATTTGACATAACGTATTATAGCGAATTTTTTAAAATGTGAAATAATCATTAAATTAGGATGTTATTTTCTGTGTCTGCCCCCTACAGTACAAAGATGTATATAAGTATCGTATATCACGTTACGTATAGACCGTGAATTCAGTAACTTCGAGGTAACCTTAAATGATGTATGAAAAATGGTTCGTATGGACGATAGATAATGTAAGTATGTCTTTCTTCACACGAAATCAATGTTATAGTTATACATCTTTACGCTGTGGGGGCAGACGCAGACTATAAGCGACTAATACAGTTATTATTTTACGTTTAAAAAAATTTTATCGCCGCTTTTATTTTTCGTCACCCGGCGCGCTACGATAGTTTCGCTTACCCCCTCCAAGCCGTCGTACGGAGCGAATAATTAAAATCAATAAATAATTAATTATAAAACGAATAAAAATTATTGGAAATTCTTCAACAAAATCTTTATTTGTACTTTAACGAAAATATTTTATACAATTCCTTTAGTTCGTATCAGCTTTTTAAATCTGATGATTCTGCAATTCTTGCGAGAGAGTTTGAAGTTGACAGACTTCCGTATGTCAAATGAAAATAGTACGTGGGAAAAGTGTCGAAGAAAAATATTAACAAAACGAACATTGGTCTAAATTACAAGCAAGACAGATCTCTTTATCTAAATCAAGACCCGGAATCTGCATAAAAAATTGAACAAACATTCGGTTCTGAATATATATCAATAGTCGGCCTCGCCGTCACAGAAGGAATAAAGGAAAAAATTCTCATACAGCTCGTAAGAATCGCAAATTTCAGAGCAGCAAAAAGTGTCCAAAGAGACGAGTCGGACCGCTCTACTTAACTCTACGCACGGAATATAAAAAGTTGGGAAAGAAGGAAGAAGAAAAAGAAGAAGAAGAAGCAGCAGCAGCGGCGGGTGCCACACGGATACACGTGCAGGCGCTCGCTCGCGCCTTATCGCCTTCATACTTTTCGCATCACGCCGAAGCTACGCTTCCGCCGAGCTAACAAACGTCTACATACGTATACACGGACAGGCTTTAGTGTGCGCGCGTGTGTGTGTGTGTGTGTGTGTGTGTGTGTGTGATAGCGAGGGGCCAATTGAAAATGCGAAAGTTAAATAGAATCAGTCAAACTCGTTTAAGAGTTTCGAGGACTTTGGAGAAATAGGAGCCGCTCCTTCTGACGTGTTACACGCCTTCCCGATTATGTATCCGATGAGAAAAGAGATCCTGTGTACAGGGAAACAGCCAAGTTTTGTGTCTAGCCTTGTTGTAGTACAGCGGCCTTGTCTGCACGATATGCGATTCTTGCGCCTTGCTTTTTTGACCTGCTTTTTCGAGGGGGGAAAAATTGCTATGCGAGGCTTTATAATAGCTCGCTCCGTTGCTGCTCGCTGATGAAAACGCGGGTGATTTTCAAGTGCTCCAGGCTTTTTTTTTTTTCGAGATGGTTCGAGTTCCTGCGCGGAGCTCTCGGTTGATTCGGTAATGTAAAAGAGGCGGGGCCGACTGCTCGTACAGAGGACGGATTATTTCTTGCTGTAATTGAAAAGTAAGAATTTGCGGTATGAAAAAGGTATCAGTCAAAATCTGTGTCTTACCCCAGCGCGTCTCATTCTACTTATACACGGATAATTTTCCTTCTGCTTTAAACGTGTGTTTTTCTTTTTAATTTTCTCGCGGGATAATAACGAGGTCGATCTTTTTTAAATTTGCCTCTCCCTTACTTTGCCTTGAATTATGATATAGGTTACAAAGGTTTTCTTCCCTCGAGATATAAACAGCCCAACGTCCCTTCAAACTCCCTCCAAACTCCCTCCGCCCGAGTTTATTTTCATAATCTTCTTTTTATTACCGAACTCGCCGGCGACGAGAGCACCTATTGACAATCTTATATTTAGATTTACCAAAGTAAAAGTGGATTAAACGGCTACGTTATTACATTTCTATACCGCAAATCATTTGTTGATCGAATTTATCCGAACGAGAAGCTGCATTGAATGTAAAAGAACTGTAAATCTGCGTAACGTTGAATAGCATTGGAAGGCGATATATCGAGAGAAGGTCTATAACGGGCAGATAGGCTATTCCAAATGATCGATACAGAGAGAGTCGGAGCTCATTATTTGTATGAAAATCCGCATGAAATCGCAATCAGTCGATGTCGGCGGGGAAAACTTTTGCCAGCACTTGGCGCCACGTGGAGAGATCCTTCCTCTCCCGCCCCGATACAGTCTCATACCGCGCGTCATATCCATTCGTCTTTTATACTCGTCGCGCGAGACCCGCAGGGGAAGGAACCCGAGAGGTATAACATACACAAACAGCCCAGTCTTCCCTCGTATAAGCTACCGAGCTTTACACGCCCTCCTCCGAGTGTATGCCTGAAGCTCCGGCGACGACGCGGTGGGAAATCGGCGGCCTAGACAGTCTTGGCTCGAGCGCGCGACTCTCTCCCTCTTGCTCTTTAAATCGATATAACGAGCGAAAGAGTGGGAGGGAAGGAAAGAAAAAGAGAGGGAGAAGCACGACAGGAAAGTGCGAGGCGAGGGACGACGGCGAAGCACGTGCGGCGATTCGCTCGGCCGACGTTTTAGCGGGATTACCGATTCGCCCCCTCTGATTTACCAAATAAAGCTTTTCCCTTTCTTACGATACTGTTTATAATTATACTTTAGACTCGCCCGATGTTTAACAATGTTGGATCTCGAGTATTATAATCAATGGTAAGGAGGTGATGTATTAGTTTCCTTTAACGGGGATTTCTAAATTCTTATTTTTTTACAATATTTTTCCAGGGGAGCGAGCTTTTTTACGAGGGCTGATCAATTATGCGAGCGCAGGCAAGCATTTTGTAATACCATCCCTTTATATTCCAAGTCATTAAAATTTAATGCCAAACATTTCATCGAGATGTTGAAAAGTGTGTTAAAAATTTATTACAGCACCGAGCAGAGCGGAGATTTTGAAAGTATAGAAAAACCAGATGTGTTTTATGAAAGAAAATAATGATTGTAGGTCGAATGTTTATAAGAAATGCATGAATGCCGTATGTGAACAAATAACGTTTATTAAAAATAATTCTTGTTGCGATAAATTTGGCATGGTTACATTTTAAATTTATGTTATTAAATAATGTAGAGAAAGACGTGGTTGGCGAGAATTAATTTCAATTGTGAGCAGTGCTAATTAAGAGATATACAGTACAGAGGAAAACATTTGTTTCAGCTTAAATAGGCTGGCTGCGACTGGGTAGCGAACGCAAAGTATTATATATTTCTGACGCGTGCAATATCTGTTGTTGTTGACTAAATAATAATTTTCGCGATCCCAACGCAAATCGTTTATTGCGCAGTGATTTAGACACTTCGCTAAACAATAAAAGAATTTTATTCAGGGCATTAATCGACTTCTATATTCATCTTTCATAAATTTACGAATTACCCATCAAGTATAAGCTAATAACAAATTTTTCACGAGCATCACCGTTTCCTCTCTCTCTCTCTCTCTCCTCTCTCTTTCTTCGCTGCAAAGCGCAATAATTACTTTAAAAAAACAGCTTTTATTTGAAAAGAAAGAGAAAAGACAGACAGGCGGAAATAGAGAGTCGGAAGAATAATAGGGTTAGAGTGGGTCGAGAATCAGAGAGAGAGAGAGAGAGAGAGAGAGAGAAAGCGAGTACAGGAATAAAGTGAAAGTGTGAAAGAGAGATGAGGAGGCAAACAGGGGCAAAGAAGAAAAGGAAAAAAAAGGAGAAAGAGAGAGAGAGAAAGACAGATATCGCGTGAGAGTGCGAAAGAGTCATAAAGAGAGATATATGAAACAAAGACAGAGGAAAGAACGGGGAGGAAGATGGGGAAAAGAAAGTTTCTAAGACACGTAAATCTGAAAAATTACCCGATATTCCATTTCCACTTACTCATTTTGTTTTCTTCGCTCCCGCACTGTCGATGCCAGCACTTGTATACTTACGACCGGCCTTACTGAATTTCTACACAATTCTATACAATTTGGCTCTCGTGCTCTTATAAGATACACTGAACTCTTGCGCTCGCTCCACGACATTTTAAGCTGCTATTCGATTCTCGAGCTTTTCTTCAACGTTATACTTATATATAGAGTACCTGCAGGCTTCATTTATGAAAAGTGATTTGATTTTACCACTATTAAGAGACGGCCTTTTAAGAATCCTGATTAATAAATAAATTTTATATTATTTTTGCGATGACCTCTTGAATTTCTCCAGTTATTATATATAAGAATAGTATAACTTGAATTATATACATTTATATTTTAATTTATATGAATATCTATAAGGCTAAGGATAATTTTATAATATAATAATATTTGGCCTCTATCGCATATTTTTACGCACCGGAAATATCGTAATAATAAATAGCTTTGATAATCAGCTTTCCGCGCTTAAAAACAATTTGATCTTCCCATAACGAGCTGAATATTTTGATCGCGAGTAAGGAAAATAGTAATCCTTCATTATCCTTCATCGGTAGCTTGCGAACTTTGGCGAAAATTTAAATTGAACTTCCAAATTGACTTTGAGCATCGAGGTATTGAAATCATCCTCAGAATCCGCAGTAATTCGGCCCGAGAAGCCCCTTAAAAAGCGAAAATTCCTTGGCCGCATTAAGTCGAATCGTTAAAGTGTTCCCCTCCACCCCCCCCCCCCCCCCCCCCCCCGCCCTCATCCGCAGCGTCTCGATCATTGGGGCTTCTTCCCGGCGCACCAGCTTCTAAACTTGGCTCCTGCTCTCTCTCTCTCTCTCTCTCTCTCTCTCGTCCCCTGTTTATTTCAATCCATCCTCTCGCTCAGCAGTCGCTAAATCTCCAAATGCCTCTATCTCATTGGAGCATCTTTAATCTCGCTATGTCCACCGCGCCAGGCTCATTCTTCTTTCTCGGTCCATCCCCTTTTACCCTACCCTACCTCGTCCCGTCCGTGACATTACTTTTTCCATTCCTCGTTTATAGCGTCGTCGCCGCCGCCGACCCCCTCCCCGAAAAGCGTCGTAGCGTCACTCGACGTGTATACTTGTGTGTACGTGCCTTCACCCCTTTCATCTCTCTCTTTCTTTCTCTCGAGTGGACGCTCGTACAGGCAGTGCGGAAAGACAGAGACAGTCAGACAGACAGAGAGAGACAGCTAGAGAGAGAGAGAGAGAGGGAGGGAGAGAGGAAAAAAAGCGTACGTGACACTCGCGGATCATTTATTTTCGCGTCTGCCGATGTGTGTACGGTGTGTGTGTGTGTGTGTAGACCTGGAGAGCGAGTGCGAGCAACACGGGAGCGAGAAAAGCGAGGCTCCGGAATAAGTCACGTCCAGGATGTGTATCTCTCGTCGCTATACTCTCCTTGTCCTTCGCCGCTCTACCCTGCATATACAATTGTACGGAGAGCTGGAAAAATGAAATTTCGGTGTAAGTACGCACCGTCCTGCCCTTCTCCTATATTATAGATTTGTCTCGCGTGCGTAGCAACACGTGCGAGCGGCTGAAAACAGAGGCGGCGGCAGCGGGGGCGCAAATCTTGTCCGACGAATAGCTGGCTTTAGAGATAGATAGATAGATAATACTTTATGTATACAAAAAGTGCAAAGAAGAGTGAGACAAATTTCTTATAATTTACGATATATCTTTCATCTCAGATCAGACTTACAATAGTTACTTTATTGCACATTTTCTTACTATGATATTCAGAGGCTCGTTAACTTAATCGGTCATTAAATCGGTCTTAAAATGTTTTAAGACTTAAGCGTAATATCACGGAGCGTCTTATGTTAAAAATAACACAAATAAACAGAATCGCAATAAAGGTTGATATATCGATCTTGCATAACATTTAGAATTAAAATTAAAAAGAAAGACATTCACTCAGCTTATTCATTTATAATACACTCACGCTAATAAATACACTCTTACTTTAAAAACGGTATATAAATGACCAAACAAATATAAACAAGTTAACGTATAGAAACTCACCCTGTATGTTGGCCCTTAGCGTGTGAAGTAGACGTCCTGGTTATTTACTTATTAGAAGTCTTCAACAGATATAAGCAGACAGGGAATACATGCCACTCTTGGGTGGCTGATACTCAAGTGCAAGGAGATGTTTATGGATCGTCGTTTTAAATCCAGCGAAATGATGGAAGGTTGCGCAAATTATCCGGGAGCGCGCACATTTAAGTTCTCGAGATCCCATGCCAGTTTCCGTGCACACTCCGGGCACCGAAAGTTCTCGTGTATCGCCCCTGCTGGTGGCCCTGGACTGGCGCTTATGAAAAAATCCCGCTAAATACGTAGTTTCGTTCGAGTCTTAAGATTTCATACATGAGAATGGCGGCAAGATATATCCTCCGAACATCAACCCGCAACCAGTCCAGTTGCTTTCCATAGGGAGAGACGTGCTAAAATCCCCCCTAACACATAAACATACCACAGCGCAGTAATCAAGATGGGGTAAGACTAGAGCTTCAACCAGTTGTCTGCGTAATGTCTCGGTGGTACATGTCCTTATAAACCGCAGGCTGTAAAGGGCTTTGTTTACTTTTTTCGTTATAGAATCAACCTGCGGTTTCCACGTTAATTTGCTATCTAATGTAACACCGAGACTTGCGATGGTATCAGCGAGAGGGAGAGAGAGAATAGAATAGAATAGACTAGAATAATATTTTATTGGGGTCGGGGGGTGCGATCCCTTTTGGCCCTTCAGCAATTTACAGGTGCATGCACTGTGTGCATTTTGAGTAAATATATAGCAATATTAGATTTTCACAAACAAAACTAGTAAAATATAATATGGTAAAAATAAAAAATAAAAATATAAATAAAAAATCTCTCATGAAGCAAAAGACAAAGAATATGAACTTAAAGAAAGAAAAAATTAGAATTGAGTTGAAGTTAAGGTGATTTTAAATAATTTCATTTTTAGGTTTCTTCGCCATGATCCGATGTAGGCTCCGGTGACAATCGGGGTACAAAAACAGGTGGTGCAAAAGATCTAGTAATGTTGCCACTCATCCGATCGGCCGGAAACCCTCCAGTCGAATTTGGGCCCCTCAGTCCGCCCAGTGCCTCACGGAAAGCGTTTCGAGAAGGTTGGCATTCAACCTTATAGGCCAGGTGTCCGGTATTAGCGGATGATCCGCTGTGACGTGCAGTAGACCCAAAGACTTCAGGAGATTCGTCGCGCTGATGCAAGACGAGCGTCGCAGGGTTTCTGTCATCGGTGCGCTGTAAAAGAGATAGCGAGGAGGGAGGTGCCTTATAAACACGCGCGCGAGAGAGAGAGAGAGAGAGAGAGAGAGAGAGAGAGACCTTCGACTCTTTACCGACGGAATTTACTTTCTTCCTCGCTCTGCCACCCCCCACACTTCTCGTTCTTTAATATTTTCTGGTTTTTTTTTCGCCGTCCCGCGTTTTGTTCTTGGAAAGTTTATGGAGAGATTAAAGGGGCGATAAATTCTTATAACTCTTTTGACTTATGACTTTTTATTTTTAGTGTATACGTTTATATAGGCTGTGATCCCGAGATTGAGTAGGCGCGAACCGGCTAAGTTAGGGGATGAAATTAGTTTGCGAAACAGCATTATTCGAAAAGATTAGTAGCTTTCGATGTTTATTCCACTCATCACTGACTGTCAATTATTTATCATTTAAGCTGCTATTATTTTACTTTAGAATATACAACGAGTTATAAGAAAAATAATAATTTTCATTCGAGTTTTTTTTCATACACTCATAATTCATACTCATAATTCTCTAAAAATGATCTAAAGCTTAATAAATGTATTCATAATCATCATTGATGAAGATTTGATCGCGGCTTATACAATAGTTCAAGTATTATTAATTTAAATTGGCGCGACTCGCTCGTCTAAATCGACTACAAAGTCCAAGCCTCGAAGCAGTGGCTTTAAATATTGGCGGTCTAACCGATATCGAATATTATCTGTTTTCACCTGGCAGCGCATCGACCATTTCCAGCACTTTCCAAATTCTCTAAATCTCCGTGACCTAAAATATTCCCAGCTTGACGCTTTTAATTCCACTTTGCAGCTTTACACCGCAATTCTGGATCGTATTTACGAAAATATACAAAACTTCCGTGTGATAACGATAATTAAACGATTACGGAAAAAGTTGGTCCTTACATAGTCGCGGCGTATGCGCACTTCCCTTAAAACCACAATAATTTCAACTGTCACTCTCTTAAATCGCACCCTGGATAAGAGGGTTAAACTTTGTTTCGAACTAAAGTTCTATTTGCCTTTTCAACGACTGCGCCAGCTTTGTGTAGCTTTCCGTTTTTAACACCAAATCTACTGTCTACATATCTACTCTCGCTCGCTATTGTATATACATCATCGTGACGCAGCTTCTCTTGTCAAGTGTACATCATTGAAGATAGATCAACACGCGTAATAAAATATCTGTTATAGAACACTGGTGTGTAAAAAAAATAGTCTGAACAATGCAAAATGGAGTGCACTTTTCTATTATATTACTTAGTTGCAATACTTACTTCGATAAAAGTTCTCGATAACTATTTGCGTTTATACTGTTTGTTGCTAATTTACGAGCTGATTTATGCATTAGTGCAATACTTATGCAATAGTAAATTGAGTCTTATATTTGCTTTTTAAACCAATTTACAGTTAAAATCAGGTCATCAGTTCCTTGCATAATGCACGAGTACTATTTAAGTACAATATATGTACTCCAATGTTTATAAATGTAGTGTCTAATAACAGGTAGATTCATATGCATTTCTAATAAATGCTATTAATGACAAAGCTCGATAAAAGGCTCCTTATTTGAAAACAAAAACAATCAATACCGCAACGTAACGCTCGCTTAATCCCCCCACCGAAGCTTACAACCTTAATATGAGTTCCGGAAAGTCGTGGGCGCGAAGGCAAAGATTTCGTCGGGCTCCTGCATCGTGCACGACTAAAAAAAAAAGCCTGGCCCCCTTCTTTTTTTCAAAGCAGATGCAAACGACCCAATGATCTCAAGTTTTAAGTACCGAGAAAGAATATCGGGGGCCGGAGGTGGTGGAGTCCTCGGAGATCGTGCGAGAGCTATACCGTATACATATATATACTAAGCATTAGCGCCAAAACTTTATCTGCACAAAAGCGGCATAATCGTATACATGGTTAGGAGAGCGCGACACAGTTACATAATAATCTCTCTCTCTCTCTCTCCCTTCCAGGTTCCTCGCTCCCTTTCGGTAGTAGTATCGTCAATTTTGCCGAATATAACGAGGCGAGGCGAGAGAGAGAGAGAGAGAGAGAGAGAGAGAGAGCTCGAAAACATTTTACCCCGGGTTAATTCGCAATTTGAATTCGCTCGACGCCGCGCGCCTCCGTGGGATATATGTGTATAGCGGGCGATGCACGCTATAGACGAGCCACACATGCATGTATGCATACACGTATAGATACGGACTGCACGAGTGTGTAAATTGCAGGCTATAGATTTGGCTGTATTAAATAATATATACACTTCAGTGGCAACCGATATTTCGGTGATTAAGCTGAATTAATTATTAGATTATGAAACGCTGCAAACAATTATATAGATAGCTATACGTTTTAGGGGGGACGCGGGGCTGAATTTCGATAAGTCGATCCTCGACTTTTATCCACTCGTCTAATCCGAACCTTTTGTTCGCGCTTCCTTTGTTGATTTAGATCCCGTGTCTCACCTTACATTTACAATTTAGCGATTTTTAAAATGTATTTTAACAAATTGCAGCTGATTTCGTTTTGTAAAAAGTACAGAGAAAAGTTAGGATATTTAATAAAGTTGATTTTATTAATATGTAAACAGTCTAGTTTAATATCCTCGGTGTAGGTTTTAACAGTGATTGTAAGTATAAAATGTATACATTTGAATGCTATTTAGCTGCTCTACTAATATTTCAACAAAAATATGTTTACGGCTCTTTTTACGAATCCCACAGATTTTAATGCGAACAATAAGAAAAAAAAAGCGAGAAGAAATTTTCAATTTAAAACTTTGAATTAAATTGCTTAAACAAACCAAAAGTACAGCTGCTCCAGTTTAAATATTTGTTCATGAAAGAACAATAGTTCTGTATGAGCCAGTCTTTTTTCTACTATCGTGTTTGTGTTGTGACTAGTCAACATTTTTTTTCCAATGTAATACCTACACTTTTTATATTTATGTAGCTAGGTACTCAGAAGTTCTTGGCAATTATTTATGCAACCTAAGTAACACTTTCTAGACTTTGCTTCAATTTATTCAAATTACTACAAATTGCGTATGACATTTGGAAGTAGAAAAAGTACCCTGTTATTTGTTCATACTGGGTTTCTAGTGAATTTGGCAATAAATTTTATTCGATTTATTATTCAGTTGTGTTTCAGCTATCTACTCAAGTTGTCACTAGAAAATGCAGATCAATTCAAGTTTTTGTCAAAGAGTACTAAATAGATAATTTCTGAAAAGCATCGTAAAAGCATTTAAAATTAGAAAATTAATAATGAAATAGGTAAAGCAGTAGCTTAAATTCATAATCATTTCTTAAAATAATATACAAACGATTTCAAATCATACAACTTTTTTCTATCAATTTGTTTCAAACATACTGAACTAATATCGATGTAACATATAAAAACTTAATCGGCATGCTACTTCTTAAATTTATTGAATACAAATATTATCGTTGATAACGGAAAAAACATTCACACGGAATACTTTTGCATACAAGAGGAAGGAAAGGGAATTTTTTCATATATGAATAATTTCAATTCATCTATTCATTTATGAAGAATTTTTTCCATGTAAATAAGTTTGCAGCTACGTGATAGAAATTCTTCGATGAAAAGAGCTTTCAATTTTTAAAAATGCTATAGCTTTGATTCTTTGCATTCCTCTTATTTCAGAATTTCTTTTATTGATATACATAATACATATATACATTTTTTATTCATTGTACATATGTATAAAAAACTTATATTTCGTTCTATAAAATTGGTTGAAATTTCAATTACTATAGTTAGAAACGATATACTATAGTTATAGATATAAGCAAAACTGTCTACTACCTATTCTTATATAGGAATTCTTGACATTGTATTACATCTTCCATTTTGTATTTGTATAACTCAGTTGTTCGCCTTATCGCGCAACTTTTCTCTCAAAATCAGGGTACACTCGAGATAAGCATGGAAAGACAAGTAAAAGTACCGTAAGGGAAACATTGAACAAAAGTTAATCGCAAGTATTTACAACAATGGAACCTCATTTCTAGTTCAACCTTGTAAGGTTGCAGTTACGATCCAAGACTCTTGGAAATTATTAAAGTAACTTTTTTTCGAAGCGGGAGCGTATCGAAAAACACCCACGAGCCGAGGGAAAGCAAAAAGGGGGCGGAGACGGGGCTTAAGGGAATTTACCCACATTAATAAATCATTCGCCCCCACCTTTTGCCATTGGAATTGAGCGGCCAAAGAGCCCCCCCCGTCTTAAGACTTTAATATCTTAACAAAAGGCAGATAGAGTCAGTTTCAGATTAAAACTCGCTCTATCATGATTCACTGTACACCGATAATTGTTTAAGTGTTAAAAATGATGGGATTTTTTTTCGTAGATTTGAGAAAAGAAAGCGTAAGAAAAAGAAGATTGGGAAGCCTGATGTATGCAGAATCGATAATCGTCGTATAATAGAATAAGAAGACGATTGGTTGGAAGCTGAAAGCTCCAAGATGGAACAAGAAAAGTAGATGAGGCTAAGTATCAATGAATTACTAAGTATAAGCTTTTCGATTCAAAAATTCTATTCTAGGGCGTTAAATAGGTTAAGGAAGTGGTCTGCACATGTCTGTTGTAATACAGCGACATTATTTTTATGATACTTCATTCTTTTATGACTGATACGGATTTATTTGATAAGCGTGTAATCGAGAGATCAAAAGCTTGTTGTGATTTTAACTTCTTGATTGTTTACTTTTTGTTTATTAACTCTCCTGTGCATAAAGATGAGTTGCTTAACTCCTCCAAAATACACGGATTTTCTATCTAATTCCTGCGTTCGAAGATTAAGCTTATAATTAAGATGGATATTAATAAAAATCATGCATTAAAAAAATTAATAAGTCAAAATAAAATTTTAGTTTGTTTATTATCTTAGAGTATGACGGCCTATGTTTTATAAGGATTCTTGAAACTTTTTATTTCGTTAGCTAATATTGCATGTATATTTATATAAAAAAAATTATTAAAATAAGTACATTCTTCCGAGGGAGCGTTAGCGACCGAAGAATAGTCGCTTGTTTATATTATATTAGAAGTGAAAAATAAATAGTTCTCAGGCGGTCATATTTTATTTACCGGTACATATTACTTATATTTTATTATCGGTAAATATTATATTAACTTTTACGGTTTTTTCATTTTAAAGATAATTATTAATTGCAGGTAGTATCACACGACAATGATCAATTGTGAGTGCATTTTTATGATTACAATCATTGATGTGCATTATCAGTGTTAATCATAGAAATAGTCATTGATAAAATATTGACAATTCTGAATGGCCTTTTGGTCAAAGAGGGAATAAAAAATGTCATACTTCTGATATTTGAAAAGGAAGTAAAATCTAAATTTCTATTCTTTTTAAATAATAATGGTTTTTGAATAATAAATTATTTTAATTAATTCTTTTTTAATATTATTTATTGAGTTAAAATGTACTACTTTAAATATAAAAAAATTTCAATCTTAAAAGACGAAATGACTAAATATATTATTAAAAATGTTTTGAATTTTGTGAACTAAAGTAGATCAGTATATGCATGGAAAATGTTACGACAGCTTGTGGACAGCGATATTTTTATCCGTGGACTTGCTTTTAGTACTTCAACAACTCTTATGTATATATATTTACTGTAAATCAAAGGCCATATGCGTTAGAAGAAGGGCTTTGAGGATTCAACATCGGCTGCAGTACGTTTGGGTGATAAATGAATTAAAGATTTTGTTGAAAGGATAATGTATGATTTGGCATAAAATGATTAATGATGATTCGAGATAATGCAATGGTCAAAACTGCAGGTTACAGCTAAGCTAAAGATTCTGCTTTGTCACTAAATCATAATTTAGCGAATGAAAGAAAGGAGCACTAGGATTTGGCATTAAGCGAATAGTAATGGTAAGAAGGGGTCATTGAGAAACGATTGCAAAATGGAGAGACCAGAAGGAACCAGAAGCTTAACTAAAAAAATCAGAATATTTTATTACGCTTTAATTTCAATTTCTCTATATGAAAATATTTGTATCAATTCACCGAGAAAAAGATACTAGAATTAGTTACAGAGAGCAATCTTAAGTAGGTTAAGTTAATTTGAATAAACAAAGTAGCGTGCTCGAAAAATACCAAAGCGCTTGTAAAGCATCAATATTTCACGACTCGGATAATTGCCAACTTTTTCCCGGCAAACATCGATTTTTTTCATGCAACTCATTTTCTCTCCCTGTAAATTTGAATAAAGTAGGCGAGTAGCGCCATCTCATAAAGTGCAAAAAAAAAAGGAGAAGAAGAAAAAAAGGAAAAAGGTAAAAAAGGAAGAAGCGAAGGCGTTTCCTCGGTCTCGAATGATTCTCGGATCGAAAGGACTTTATTCAATCGAAGCGATTTGCATATCCGATAAGAAGGAAGAAGCACGACGCGATACCCTACCTTTCCACGAGACGCTTGCAAGCGAAGCACAACAATCGGCCGACAGGAATAGTCCGCCGCTGAATATACTTACACGAGCGGCTTTTCCCCGCGTCTCTTCTCCAGGACCGTTACGCCCTGCACTAGCTATACTCGGATATTGCGGCCTGTCGCGCTGATTCCGTGCAATACCAAACGGCAGTCGCGCCAGTTCCTCTGACGTCACGACGCGCTTTCTCTCCATATTCCGACGGGCTCTGCGACAATATTTTCGCATTGCCGCGACTGTTTATTTTCGATTAAATGCTGCACACGCCCCGATGCATGTGCACTGCGATTTGCATTTTTTTTCCCGCGAAATTATAGCTTCTGACCCCGAAATTTCCGCGCCACTATTGTTGTCTTTCCTTTTGTTTGAAGCGATTTACAATGTTTATTCTTTTTTTACAATGTTTAACAAAAAATGTTTGACTTATCTTGAAAAAGTAAGTATATACAATCTAAATCTGTTATGATACCCCTTTCTGTATTTGATGTATACCCACTTACAAATGTGCAATCGTGTATTGCACTGATTCGTCTTTAAATGCATTAAAAATATATAATTTAAGAAATAATTTGAAAATAATTTATTAATTTTAATTTATTGCGTTAAATTGTATCAAGGCTTGAATTTAAAAAAATGTTATAGCTTATACATATCGTGCGAGTAAACCATAAAACATATACTCAACACTTTCTTTTTGTAAAAGCTGTTTTTATACTTACATAATTTCAGTTTTTATCACGGTACGCAAATATTGATGCAATAAGGATAAGATTATTTTTTCTAATATACTTGTTATTAATAACATAAAAGAAACTAAAGTGACATTTTCCAATTTATGCACACGACAAACTATTTTCACACGAACCAATTATAATATGGAATTCACATAAAAATCATATCATGTTAAGTAGTTATGTCTTGTATTAAGAACGTTAATTAAGAACACCATTGATCGAAAGCACTAAAACTATATCAAAAAGAAAAGTTTTCGTTAATTATTTGAGAAGTATAATTAGAATCGCTATTCACACTAGATTATTTGAAATTTTAAATACTTTGACGGCTTTACGAGTATTCTGAATAAATAATAGTTTTTATGTCACGCGATCTCTTTTATCACATATGTGAGTTTTTTTACACAGTAAAGGATGCACTAGTGTGAGAAAAAATTGTTTTAATTAGTTTTCAAAGATATTTTCATTTATTTAGATACGCCATTATTCGTATGAGCTTTGAAAATTTCTGCTTGTCAACTATTCATCTTCTACTTTATTTCTTACAAATAACGAATATAAATCACGAAAATGAGAATCAGTTCCATATAAATATAAAAAAAAAACTAGATTGAAATAATTAAAATAGTAAAATGTATTATTATTGTACTTTTTCAATAAAAAATGAAACAATAAATTAATTTTACTGTGATAGTAAATCTGATAATGAACGTATATATATGGAAAATATTAGAACTCCTGATGGCAATGTTCTACATGTTGAAGCGTTTATTGCATAAAAACTATTCTATTGTGTTTACAAAAGTTGTAAAAATGAATGCAATGAATGCATAACAAGTTCATCGCTGGATGGAAGATAACAAAATCATGCGACAATGCAGAACGTCGATTAAATCTAATATTCTTATCCGAGGTTAATCAATAGTGCAGAAAAAATTCTCGCCCATGATTCTCAATGATAGAATCCTATAATACACTTGAACTACTAGTATAAATTGAATTCCATGCGCGCAATTGTTCTCATTTACAAGATGGCTTTCAATCTCATCGTCGTTAGTTGCCTTTTGGCAGTCGCCCAAGCCCGTAAGTAATAAATTTAAGAAGGTGTAATTATTTCGATCTGAATTCTCGTATTCCTAATTCCAAAATTACAATTACTGGTTTGAAGTATACGAAAGCCGGTAGGTAATTGTAGATTATAATTTTCGCTGTGAATTATTATTGAAAGGATGAACATATAGTTTCCGTTCTTAATGGTAAATGAATTTTCAATTTTCGTGGATTGTGTAATGTAAAATGTAATATATTTGTTATGCCATCTCTAATCTGCTTTATTGCTCACAAATTCAGTCGCAGTACACGCAGATATTAATTAATAAAATCGAATCATGTTCATTACTGTATTCATTACGAAGTCAAAGGCCGTTAGATAAGCACATACCTACTATCACTCGAATTTTGGTTACTATTCTACTAGAAATCGATTAAACAGCTCATGGAACCTTCCTCCAACACGAATAACCAATATTATCTCATTATACTTATATAGTTGGAAAATTCGATGAAATATATTAAGTTTTGAATTAGGTGCTCAGTGCTCAGTGCGTACTACCTGCTACTTTATATGTATATATACACGGAGAAAAATGATGTAGCAATGTTTAAGATAAAGGATACGAAAAATTACTATGTTGCGTACCAAAGCAGCGATATACTCATTTTATGGAGATTTTTCATATATTCATAACAAATATTACTATGCACAG
>UELU01136683.1:0-10741 GCA_900490025.1 Megastigmus dorsalis | reverse complement strand
GTTTTTAAACTCAGTGCCATTGTCAGAGACGAAAACTTCAGGAGTTCCGTATCTCATAAAGACACGCTCATTGAGCTCCTTAAGGACGGTTTTTGCGTTGGCCTTGCGAATGGGAATTACCTCTACCCATCGCGTGAATAAATCTTGAAAAATTAATATATACTCGTAATTTTTCATAGACTTCGGCAAAGGACCCGTAATATCACCTGCAACCACTTGCCACGGTTTAGTGATAGTCCTTCGCCCCATTAATCCAGCCGGTGCACATTGTTCGACCTTACACTGCTGACATACAGTGCATTGGCGAACATAAGCATCTACGTCCTTATAGATACCCGGCCAAAAGTATAAATTGGCCACCTGGGTGTATGTTTTCTCTCGACCCAGATGACCTGAAGCTGGCTCGTCATGCCCCTCCTGAATAACTTCTTTCCGTTTCTTCATGGGCACGACGAGCTTCCAGACATCATCACCTATAGTACCTTCTAAAGCTTCATCCGGCTTATAGAAGTACAGGTGACCCCCGACAATCTTACTCTTAGGATTGCCAGTCGGGTCCTCTTCTACTTTCTGTACACAGCGCAAATACCATTTATCACGGGTTTCTGCGATCCAGGATATTGCGCTGATAGCCGGCTGCTCATTCTCGTACATCCGAGATAGAGCATCAGGCACATTATTAAGTGCACCTTTCCTATGCTCGATTGTGTACGTATGGCTTTGCAATTCTAAGGCCCATCGTGCAAGTCTGCCCGTAGGATTGTGTAAACTACACAACCAACGAAGGCTGCTATGGTACGTTATTACTTTGAACGCATAGCCCTCTATGTATGGCCTAAATTTCTTTATAGCCCATACTACGGCAAGACATTCTCTCTCCGTCACACTACAATTCCTTTCTGCCGAAGACAGAGTACGGCTTGCAAATTCGAGCACTCGCTCTTCGCCATCTATGATCTGAAGAAGTACTGCTCCTAACCCAGTATCGCTAGCATCTGTTTGCACAGCAAACTGTACATTAAAGCGTGGGCGCTGCAGCACAGGTGCAGTTGCGATTAGAGCCTTGATTTGATCAAAAGCTGCTTGTTGCTCTTCGAGCCACTCATACTTCCTAGCTTTTTTAGTCAGCTGGGTGAGTGGCTCAGCGATTGTGGCGAAATCTCTTAGAAATTTTCTAAACCATGACGCCATGCCCAAGAAACTTTTCAGCTGTTTTAAGTTCCTTGGCGCCGGATATTTCATAATCGGCTCAATCTTTTCTGGATCGGGCCGAAATCCGTCTCGATTGACTATCACACCGAGATATTTTGCCTCTTCTTGACAAATACGCTTTTCTCTCGGTTGAAAGTAAGACCGGCCTTATCTATTCGCTGGAGCACTTGCTCAAGCCACACCAGATGCTCTTCGAATGACTCAGTCGCGACAATGATGTCATCCAAATAACTAAAAGCATACAGCTCAAGCTCTGGCCCAATCACTCGATCAATGAGTCTTTGAAAGGACGCCCCTGCTTGACTTAGTCCGAAAGGCATTCTTTTATATTGAAACAGGCCCATCCCAAGCACCGTATATGCGGTGATGGGCCTTGATTCCGGCTTCAATAGAATTTGGTGGTATGCACTGCTCAAGTCAAGCGTAGATATATATCTGGCTGACCGAAGCTTGCGCAGGATGTGATCCATAAATGGCAATTGATAGGCATCCGGCTTAGAAACGGCATTGACCTTTCTAAAGTCTATGCACATTCTATACTTGCCGCTACTCTTTTTTACCATCACGATTGGACTGGCCCAACCGCTCCCTGATGGCTCAATTATTCCTGCCTCGAGCAACTCCTTGACATGGCGGTGCATTTCCTCTTCGATCTTTTTGATGCAGGATAATGCGTTTGCTTAATGGGTCAAGCTGCACCTACATCTATTTCATCCTCCACCCACGTAGTACACCGTAGTATCCTCTCTGGAGCTCTAATAGCTCGATCAAGCAACCGCTCAAGCTGCTCTCTCTCAGCTGACTCCACGTCAGCGAATCCTATGACAGAAATAGCTGTGACTTGCCTCTCGCTAAGCCCAGCCATTTCGAGATCAACATGCCCATTTTCATCCTTGAAAAACAGTTGATTCTTGCAAGGATCCAAGATTGCCTTAAACAATCTCGTAAAGTTGACTCTGACATAACAGTCACAGTCCAACTCGGGCATAATAGCCACCGTTACATCCTTTTGGATCCCTACGATCTCTAAAAGTAAGCTAACATAGCCTACGATGGACTCGCCCGTTTGCCATAACTCGGTCGGAGCTCTCTGCCACATGCACTAGCGATCTGTAGTCCTACTGATCCCATCACAGTGCGGACAGCTCCTGGATCATATAATGCTCGAATCCTGTAGCCACCAATGTGCACTTGGAGCCACCAACGGTCTTCGCTCTCATCATCATTCGAGCATCCTTCTGTTGATCCCTCTGGCTGCTCAGAGGTCCTCATACCTTCTGAGCTACTCTTATCGGCCTCTTTGGCCGATTCGGAGGTCTTAGGCGGTATTGTAGGAGCCGCAGTGACCTCTACTGCGTGCTCCTTTTCTCGTTTCCCGCCACGTTTTTCGGGCAATATCGCGCCGAATGCCCCGGCTGATCGGAAACAAAGCATGAGAACGGTTTGTTCGCTCTCCGGGGACTAGGTGGACGAGAACCGCCACCATGCTCTGTTCTAGAGACTGCACCCCTAGGCGGGCTCTGCTTGCCCCTTGGCTTAAAATACCCCGGCCTTTTCTTGGATTCTCGCAGAGACTTGCTCCGCGCGCGATCCTTCATCTCTGCTCTTATAGCCTGTACCTCTTTCAATACCTGAGCCAAGTCCGGCATACTTCGCGGCACTTGGCTCACTGCGGCCACTTTTGTCTCTGCCACTGCAGAGATACTAGGCTTCGCCTTCTGCGGCTTGGCTGTTCTCTTGTACATCGCCTCCGGCATTACTGTGTGCTGTGGAGACGGTGGAGGTTTGAGAGCCTCTCCTGCCGCAGATATGAGCTCTGCTTCTCTAGCTAGCTCCATCAATGACTCTACGTCACGCGCCTCTGCGCGACGTACCATGCACTGGAGCTTTGGTAGCATGTTCCGGTACATGATGTCTAGTTGTGCGTCCAGCCTCGGCACAGGAACTTGCTTTAATAGGATGGCCTGCAAGCACGTGATAAAATCACGTACAGGCTCATCCTGACCTTGCATACTCGCATTGACCTCTGCTATCAGGCGCTGCTGAAAGCCTTTGTTTGCTCCGTACCACCTTTCAGCAGCTGCACAGAACTCAGCCCATGTTCTCCATTTGTCACGACCATTTCTGTACCAAATGGCCGCGACACCAGTCAATAATTCTGACAGAGAGGATAGCAATTCCTCTTCTGTCAGATTGGCCAATATTCTGCATTCCTCGACTCTCGTCAGAAATATGTCTATACTCTGGTCTTTATAACCAGAGAATCGAACTTGCCATTTTCTGACAATTTGGCCCACGTCTCTGTTCGATGAGCGTAAGTGAGAGTTATTGTCCTGTAATAATCTGGTATTGGATCTGAGCACATCACCTGCACTCAGATCCATCGTTTCGTTCCTCATACTCTCTGGTATGTGGCTACCTGAGAGATTTCCCCTCCCCCAGGCTGCGCCTACACCTCGAGCACCTGAAACTACTGGGGCCACTCTTGGGACCTGTGTATCCTCCAGGAGACTGCTATTTTCAAGACACTGAGTGTAAGTCTTCTGGAAATTTACATGTGCCCTTCTCTGGGCTATAGTATCGGCCTGCATCTCTTGACGCAGGCCAACTCTTGGTTTTCTCGGACTTCTCGCACTCCTGCTTTCTAACCTTGTGCTAGAAGCCACTCTGCGATTTTGCTCCTCATGGTGCATGCTAAATTATGGCGCCGTTGGCCTCAACTGGCCTCCGCCGCTTTGCACCTCAGGAGCTATGGCCTTCCACTCTGCCTGTAGCACTGCACAGCGTAGAGAGACGTCTCTTACGCTCTCGTGCAGCATCGACAGTTGTTGTTTAATTTCGGTGAATATATTCAATATATTCACCGAATTATCTTTTTCTGGGACTGACGCTGGGTGCCTCTCGTTCACACTTCTGCTCCCTATTACTGCGTCAATCCCATCAGACCTAGAATTATTTTGTGCCAGCTCTCCCCGCTGCCCACCTTCCTCCTTCTCTTCATCTTCGGAGCTCTCTTCCTGGAGCTCCGAGTTATGATGTACGTCTGATGCAACATCCACCTCTCCTTCTCGACGAGACTTGCTCATTGCATATAACTGAGCTTCTTTTTTCTCATCCCATTCTCTCAAAATGGGATCCTTTGCTAAAAGATGTACCGGGTGCGTACTATCATGACTTGCATCATTGTCATCAATAGTCGCCCCTGACACTTCAAAGAATTTCTCCTCTATGGAGGCCCGACCCAGCTCTTCTCGCTGCATCTGGGCCTTTATCTCGTCCGTTTCGTATGTGGGTTCGAAATCGGCTGTTGAGTACTCACCCAACAGCCACTTCTGAAGGCGACCCTTTTTGGCGAACTGTAAGCCCTCGCGGCTTACTTGCAACGCAGATAGAGCTTCTTCCAGCTCTTCGTCCTCCATGCTGTAACACCAGCCTTCTAGGGCTCTCTGCGTTGTATCAGCCATCTTAATGGAATTTACACTGATAAACGTGTTCAATTCCCAAAAATCTGGTGTTCGATACTCTCTCTGGAGTTCAAATCACACTACGTACACTAGCTTATTATCACTATTGCACCTTTCCAGAATTGCTCGTGCAACTATTATATGCAACTTAAGTCGCGTTCGAATCTGTAACGCTTGAGTTCGAATCCTCTTCTGCTCGAGTCTAATGGCTTTCTGTGCACTAGCTGTCCTTGCTAATGCACTCCTATCCTCTTGTGATGCACAGGCGGCCCCTAGCCTGTGCCTTCGTCAAATACTAATCTTCGGGTTCGAACCTCGCTATGCACAAGTTCGAACTCTTCTTTTGTTCGAACTTCTCTTGTAGTGCACGTTCGAACCCCGCTCTATCTAACCTCTCGAAACCTGTGATCTCAGGTTCGAATCCGGCCAGTGGTGTGCTGAGATCGATTCCGTGTGCTCCCGGGAGAATATCGCCAATCTAGCGAATTTTTGCTTAACAAAAAAAAAATTTATTCCGCGAAATCCAATCAATTAATTCATAAAACTAATCAATCGAACCGCAAAAGAAATAAAAATTCTCCCAAAAGCACTCAACCGCTATTTTAAACAAATAATAAATATCACAAATTCATAAAAAAAAATTCTTGTGATGTGCCTCACTCGTCTGGTCTAATTACAAAAAAAAATTTTTGTTACAAAAAAAAATCGAAAATCAAAAAAAATACTTTTACAGGCGGTTCCTCTTTGCACCTTATCGATATCGATATAAGGTGGATTATTATTAAATAATCCCCCCAGTACGCTAACTGCACGAACCACTCTGACGAGTGAAGCACCTCGCGCATAAATATTAAAACAATATAATAACAAATTAAAATTTTATTTATTATATAAATATTTACTGCTAGCACACCACTAGCTCTACTGCACACAGCACATACCACTGTGCACAGCCTTCAGCTGCGAGTACAAGGCATCAATAAGTTAATCCAAAAATCAATTAAAATTTTGGCTGTTACGCCTATGCGCCTCTACTCACGCTGGTTCCACGCCGCTGACACACTTGGTGTGGAGCCCTCGCAAGCGCTGGCTCTCCCACCGCTCGCGCCTCTCCTCTCGAAGCGCGCCCTTCTCGGCTCTCTCTAGGCCGTAGCTGCCGGCTGACTTGCCTGCGCAGCTGAGTGGGCTCGCGCTCTCTCTCACTCTTACGCTGCGTACAATATACCCACTGCAGCAAGCGCCTCGGCTCTTGTCGGCTCGCGCCGCCGGCTCTCGTACCTTGTTGGCAACGCAGGCGCTCGCTGGCTACAGTGCACTGTAGCCGGCGTATTACCTCTCTCTCGCACTCACGCAAGCGCTTACACGTGCCGGGCTATACTCTTACCTATAGCTCCGGCGCATGGAAACAAAGTCGCTTTGTCTTTGAGCGCTTTTATGTCGCGTGCCTTCTCGATTTAACGCGCCTATATTTTAACGCGTATAGTGCTTGAAATATTATTCGAAATAATATTCGAAATAATATTTCAAAACTGCTGTCGAACCCAACTTTTTCGTCAGCTAATATTTTCCGCGCCCATATCCCGAAACTGAACACGTTAAGGGCGCCAGTTGTAACGGGGCTGATTTTCTCTCAGTGTGCAGTAACCCTGTACTGCACACTCCTATCTGTTGCACGTTGCAGTGGGAAAATCCTTTGATTTATCCCACTGTTCAGGATCAATCAGCTACCTTTGACAAATGCGAGACGCTCTTGTTGAGTCTCTCTTTCCGATGCTCGGACCAAAGATACTCGTGAGCTCCGTGCAAGGCTCACGAGTCCAGCTTGCTCAGAAAATGCACAGTAGATCCGCTATCTACTGTGCCCGCGGAGGCGGCGGTAATCGCGGGATGTTAGGGAAAATAAGGATACCTCGTGAATAATAAATGCGCGAATCCAACAAACGAACTATATTCTATAATAAAATTGAATACAATCGCGGATTCGCGAACGGAGAAGGCAAAAGAATCTTTTGGCGCGCACACGCACACACATACACGGATCGCCGCTGCGATCCGTCGCTATAGTGCAACAAGTACTTACACGTGCTGACTTGCGCTTATTTATCTCTCTCATGTCTGGCTGCAGTCCAGTGCAATATGGGAGGGTGCTCGTGCTGTCACACACACACACACACACAAACACTCGAATGCGCGGCTTTTCTCTCATAAACGCGTCCTATGGCTATCGCGGCGGAAGTCGATCTGAGGCTCGATGGCCCCCCTCTATCGCGCGCTAATTACCGCTATCTCTCTCGCGCGACACTTACCTACGCTCTCTCTCGCTCATCATCCTCGATGCCTGATCGCCGTCGGATCGAGCATATAATCGAATTAACGATCGAATATCAAATTCAATCGGAATTCGTTATAGCAGAATATATATTTTGAAGTGTATGAAGAGACAACAACAAATAAGTGTATCGAATGTCATTGTTATATGTATAAAAATTCTGTTATACTTGAATTAATATTTAAATCATACATTTTTATATTTGTATTTTCGCGGTCATTGATTCTAAATACAAATAGTACAATGAAGAATCATAAGGCGCAGCGTGAGAGTGGGAGTTTTTAAAAACACTAGGTCACTTCCGTACGTCAAGTGGAGAACACTTATAGCGTACTCGTCATTAAAGAATTATACATTCAACTCATTGGAATTAGCGTTTTATTCTCGTCACCCAGCGTTGCACCTTTTTCCGCTTATCCTCAGTACTCAACATCAAATTGTTTAAATTTTTTATACAGATGAGATTTAAATTCAAGTTTGACAGTAACTTTTATAGATCAATTAATATTTTGTGAGAAATATGTGTATTTTATTACTACTCATGAAACTGTATCTTGGATGCTAGGATATGTGACTTGTTATATATCAAAGCTATTGCCAGTCGACTCTTCGTGTAATAATCTTAAAGTCCAAATGACTTTTTGTTACACATAGATTTAAATTAATAAAATAAACTAGCTGCTTTCATTGATTTATTAGAGCTAATGTACATTAATGCATTAACATTTTGAATATGTACTTAAATAAATGCTTTAAAATTCACGCAATATTATGTGCATAAAAATTGTTTAAGTTTATTTTGAAATTGAAATCTGTTTTCATTGATTTATCTACGTACGCGTATGTGCCTGTTTTTTATATTCAACTATTGGTAGTACAAGTTATGACTTGATAAGTTTAAGCGATTTTAAGTAAAAAAGTGTTTATGTTAAATAAAATAAGAAGTTTAATGTTGACTTAAATTAATTATTGAATTAAATTCATTTTTATGTGTATGAAAATTTCAAAAATTTACTTTGGAATATAAATACGGTATTCCAAACGTGTTCATACATTATATCAAAGCATTGTAAAATTTACTTTACATCCAGCGAATGTTAAAAAGAAATAACATTAAAATCAATTTTTTTTGAATAACGATGCGAATTTAAAAGTTCATTATTAACTTTCTAGAAATTTTGAGCTTCTATGTACACTGAAATTATATATTGAAATGTACTGATCATTGGTTATTATAATTTTTAATACTTGGAAATAATTGGAACAAAGATGGATGAAAGGAAAGCCTCTATTTAAAGATTATATTAAAGTATATTTTATTCCATTATATTTTCACTCCATTATTTCTTTATCTCTTTTTCATCTTCTTTTTTGCCTGCATCTTTTTTTTTTCATTTCTCTAGCCATTTCTTCGCCCACCTTTCCACTTCCCACGTCCACTTCTCGCGCTACTTAATCTTTCTTCTGTAACAATAATTATTGTTTTGTAAAAAATTAACAAAAGGCTTACAATTTTATATGAAAAAATTCAATATTCATTAATGATATTGAACCTACTTAATATAATAATTAATAATTAGCTGAAAAAATATATAACAATAGATATTTCCTCGTAAAATTTGAATTTCATTTTACTATAATTATTATTTGATGTTTAATTAAGTTAATAATATTCTTTGGAAATCATTTCTAATAATTTATATGTCAAAAATAAAAAAAAATATTTGGGAGCCCCCCGAAGAACCCATTATTTTCGAAATGCTTCAGCTTCCTTAAAACAAAAATTTGAGTTAATGATAGTGATAATTAAACAGTTTTTTTGTAAAAAAATAAACCTTTGTTTAAATTTAAAAGAAGATTACTGTTTAGAGCAAGATCAGCTAAAGGTAATAATATGTTTGATCGTAGAGTACAACTAAAAGATTTATTGAAAATTTTTTTTTTTTGTATTAATATGTAAACCATCTATTCATAAATTAAGTAAAAAAAATGTTTAAGTTGTATTCAGAAAGTTATTGTTAATAAACTTTTTTTTAAATGATATATAGTAATATTTACTTCCTAAATTTACATTCTCTCTCTTTTCACACCATCGCTCAGCAGCGTGAAGTTCCTCTTCCATACCGCCATTTCTATATCCTTGTCCTCCTCCTTCCTTTTTCATTCCTTCTCAGAGACGAAGACGGAGACGGAGACAGAGAGATAGGTAGATAGATATTCTTTTATTTGTATAAATATACAAAAAAGACATAATTTTCCAATGTAATAATAAAATTTTACGATAATTAACTTCAACGGTCCTATAATAAATAGTAAATTGCACTCAGTCTTTCTATAATATCACAGGCGTACTAACTTGATCAGTCTTAAAATCAGTCCTAAAATAGCATTTTATGTTAAAGATAGAAATAAACAAAATTACAAAAGCAGTCAATATCTATCTTACAAAACGTTTAAAATTAAAAAGAAACATTTACTCAATTCAATCGATCATATCACACTCAATCTAATAAATGCAGTCACACTTTTTGAAAACGATGTATAGGGGACAAAATAAAATAAGTTAACATAAACACATCTGCTTGCCCCTAGTGCGAGGAGTAAGTCGGTATTTTTGTATTTAATAGTCCTAAGATTATCACAGGCTTAGTCTCATGGTGACTAGGAATAGATTTCAAGGAGGTGTTTGAGGACCGCCGTCTTAAATCCGCGCAAAGATGGGTTGCGCAGATTGTCTGGAAGAGAGTCCCAAAAATGCGCACATTGAACTGTAAAGATCGCATACCAGTTTCCGTGCGCACTCTTGGCACCGAGAGTTCTTATGGGACACCTCTGCTAGTGCACCTGGACTGGTATTTACTGAAAAATGTCGCTTAATAACTTGGTTCATTAAGTCGACGAATTTTATACATAAGGATGGCGGCAAAACACATCCTTCGACTGTCAACGCGCAATCAGCCCAACTGCTTTCTATAGGGAGTGATGTGCTGATCCCTCCTAACACCATATATAAATCGTACACATGTATTGTTCAGTCTCTGTAAACGTATTTTTTGTTCGTCAGACACATCAAGGTATACTACAGCGCAGTAGTCAAGATGTGGTAAGACTAGAGCTTCAACCAGTCTTCTGCGCAAAGCCTCGGTGGTACATGCCCTTATGAACCGCAGGCTGTAAAGGGCTTTGTTGACTTTTTTACTTATAGAATCCACCTACGGTTTTCACGTCAATTTACTATCTAATGAAACACCGAGTCTTACGACGGCGCACAGTGGACAAAACTAGCTTTTTTTTCAAAATCGTAGAACTAGCGGTAGAAACATGCTAATACAATGAATTTTTTTGCAACTTCAAGATTAAGGATTGCAGAATATAGGAAAACTATAGAGTAAGAATTATTATAACCGTATAACCTCGAAAAAATGGTGTTAAAGTGTCAATTTTTGGATAAAACTTGTGTACTTGATTGCAGTACACGACTTAAAGCTACGTAGTAAATGTTTTAAGTCATTTTTCATAGATTAGGGACCGCTGAATCAGAGAACACAATTTATATTCACTAAACACATAACCTCAAATCTTAGTTATGCACTAATGATCATTAATTACATTTTTTCATATTTAATGGATTACAATGCATAAGTGTACTAAAATTCATCCTATTGACATGCCAATAAATGATGTTTAAAATATAAAATGAACCTTAGAACCTTCTAACCTCAATGTAGGTGTCATC
>UELU01136682.1:0-11092 GCA_900490025.1 Megastigmus dorsalis | reverse complement strand
GTGGCCCTCCAAAGAGGACAAAGACGGTCCGACACCTTTAAATTCTATAACAAAAGTTAGAGGACATCCCTTCCATACAGACGAAAATATCGTATACGTCTTAACGGCCGATTTATATTTAGAGACAGACACAATCAAAGCCCTAACAGAAAGCAAGTACCTAAAAATAGAGGACTTACCAAATTTAGAACTAGCAGTAGGAGAAATATTGACGTCAGAACACAAATCAAATAAACTTTTTGGCCTAGTCGTCAAAGGGCACATAGATGAAAAAGTGCTAAGGAAGGACGTAACAAAATGCCTAAAGGCGCTGCGAGGGGTAATAGATAAATGGAATGTAAAAACAATTGGAATCATTCGAGATTTAGAGCCGTTAACCATACTAGAATGGGATTTTCTCATTGAACAGTGCGCAAACATACTCAAAGGGAAAATAGTAGATGATTCAGAAACGGAGATATTCGAAAATTTCGCAGAAGTATGTATCTCCCTACTATAGTACCGACACACAAAGACGAAAGTTGTAGACAAAAAAATGAGGACACAGAAAAATTGTCAGCCATGATAGCTGCGGAAATGGCCCTCAAAGCGGAGCCGTGTCAGGATGAAAAAATGTTATCCTTCGCGGCGAGAAAGATTAATGAAGCGCTAGAAAATGTTAGGTCTCCAAATACACAACAGGTACCACAAACGCCAATAGGAACTAGACAAAAAACTTTTAATTACACAATACCAGATTCACGTAATAATCCTACGGACGCCCAACGCTACGCCCAAGCGGCAATACAAAATTTTAATCTCGCACCATGCGATACTATAAACCAGCATATTCCGATTATCCGACTAACTTCCAAACGCCGGGAACTCAGATAACCATAGATCAAGACAACTACATTTCGAATAATACAACGACAAACGATACAAACCAATTTCACATAAATATGCCTAGCCCAGCAAGAACATTCCAAACGGGTAGAACTAGCCCACAAAACCCTATGACTCAGATGAGATTGCGAAGGGCCATGGTGCGAGCGAGCCATAGGATAGTGCTCTTGGAAGAACTGGTCTCACAGTATGGTGGAGTAGGCGATGCAGACACCGTGCGAGAGGAACTGAAGACGATAACTCAGATCCCAGGAGAAAGTCCAGGAGATTATGGACTGAGAGCACAAACATTGCTGAACAGACTCATAACCATATATGAGTCTGCTCAAGGCTTACAACCACATGAAAAAGAAACCTACAAGCGCAAGGCAAATCATGACGCTTTGGATTACTTCCTGTACGGATTAAGAGATCCACCAGAGTACAGAATCTGAGACCAGATTGTCTTCGTGTTGCGATATCAGCGGCAGTAGCAGTGGGACACAAGACACGAAATCGAGGAAATGAGACATCGACGATGTTCCAAAACACATACGGAACGCCTGGAATAACTCCATGGCCATTACCAGGTCCTATTATTCACAGTCACTCCAACCACAACACAGGTAAAATGTCAACAGTCGACGCCATACAATGCCGAGACACCCGACTGGAGCAAGGAAGACGCCCTTGTGGAGAGAATAACGGCGCGACTAGCCGCTCAAAACGAATACGAGCACGTGGGAGTTCGTACAGCAACGACAGTGGAAGCATGCAGTTATTGCCACGGACCAGGGCACGTCGAAGCCAATTGCAGACGAAAAGCCTATCACACGCTATTCTGCCACTACTGTCATACAAAAGGGCACACGTATGATAAATGTTTTCATCTAGAAAATAAAATAAAAAATGGGGAAATATCTCACCAGCCGCGGAATAACCAAAGCATAAGGCAGACCAACACCAACGAAAGGGAATTTAGAAACGAACCACGGCCAGTGTATAATAATAATCGGGGAAAACTCAAGCAACAGATTCAATAATAATGGCAATAATTACAATAGAAATAATTATAACTGGAACAGCCAGATTAGAAACCATTATAACGGGAACAGCCAAAGCCGAAACAATTGTAGTGGAAATAACTATAATAGAACTAATTTCAATGGCGGAAATAGGAATGATAATCACCTAAGCCACTACGAAAGACAATCGGACAATCGAAATACACCTAACGATAATCCGATTCCAGCAGCTCGAAGGATAAACGAAAGAACACATCAAAACCAAGGAACCGGGCATTTAAATTCGCAGGATGCTCGGCGCCAACAGGCGGCGTTGAGCAGCGCGAGGACAGTAAGCAACATCCAATAATGGATGCGCACATACGTCTCACCAAAACAGGCAGACAGCCTCCCATAATAATCCTCAATAGTGAAGAATTAAAAGAAGGAAAGGCGTCATTCTACACAGGCACAGGGTCCGACGTTAGCCTAATTAAAGTATCAAAAATTAAGCCACACATACAATATTCCATGGAGTAACAGATTCTGTGGTACCTGATTTTCCCGTAAGCACAGATGGCCTTATAGGATGGTCAACTCTTAACAACCACAAAGGCGTAATCGGTGCCGAGTCACGGAGCTTGATATTTCCCGGACTCGTCGTACCTTTCGAGAAAAATGAATCATTTACGATTCCCCCACGAACACGTCAAGTTATATACGCGAAAGGTAATGTCCAGCAGACATAAAACCCAATCTACGAATGTATAAACACAAGCCCCTGGACGGTCAAATAAACGTCTTAAGAATAATGTCAGAGGACGAAGGCGATAGAGCAGAACAAATATTAAAGCCTCAAAATTGGAACGAGGAAGAGGCAGAACGCGTACGCGACATAGTCAAAGAATACCTGCTTACCCATTACCTCTCATAACCGATATCATAGACCAAGTAGGGCAAGCAAATTACGTCACCACGATAAATCTTAAATCTGGATTCAACCAAATTCCGGTGGATCCGGAGGACGCACCATTTGGTCTACACCAATATAAAAGGATGCCAATGGGTGTAAAAACAGGATCCAGCACTTTCCAACGTCTAATGGATATCTGCCTTGCCGGATTACAGGGCACGGAACTCTTTGTCTACCTCGATGACATCATAGTTTTTAGCAAAAATTTAGACGAACACGGGATAAAATACAGACGATTAATGAAGCGTTTAGAATCCGCTAATCTAACAGTAGAACCGCAAAAATGTAAATTTTTATGTAAAGAAGCCACCGTTTTAGGAATCTTGGTGGTGAATGGCGACATATGACCAGACCCCAAGAAAATAGAAGCGGTCCGCGAATATCCCGTACCCACAAATCCAAAAATAAAACAGTTTCTTGGACTGGCGGGGTATTATAGACGTTTCGTTCCAAAGTTTGCATCGATCGCATTACCATTAACGACGCTGCTTAGAAAAACCGAGGAATTCGCTTGGAGAAATGAACAACAAACAGCATTCAAGACATTAAGAAACACCCGTATACAGCCCGTATTACGATCACCAAACTTCGAGGAACCATTCTTGATAACACAGACGCATCCGACTATGCCTTGGGAGCAATCCTAAGCCAGGGAGAGATAGGGAAAGATTGGCCTTGCGCATTCGCCTCTCGAACACTACGAAGAGCTGAGCTGCGATATTCCACCTATGATAAGGAATTATTAGCAGTCGTTTTTGCCATAGACCAATTCCGTGGATACGTGTACGGTCGCCATTTTACCGTCATAACCGACCACCTACCACTCAAGTGGATCCACGAAACCAAAAGGCCTGAACTACGATCAACTCGACTTAAAACGAGATTCGAAGGTTTCGACTTTACAGTCGTTTACAGGCCAGGGCCGCGAAACGAAGCAGCTGACGCCCTCTCGCGAAATCCCATTTTAAATGACGGAGAGGAAGACCCAGATTTACCTCGGGTCGAATTATATAAACTGGCGGAAAAACACGAGCAAGAGGACGAAGAATTAAAAGAAGCTAATGTCCGAATCGTCACAGTAAGGAAATATACAAAAAGGAAAACTCGTCGGCAAGCTACCAAGAAGACCGAGAATAAGAAAGAATCCTTAGCTTCCTCATCAGAAAGTTCAGGAAATCCTACAGACAAGAAAAAACCCCTTTGGGACGACAGTACGGAAACACCCGACCAGGAAAATAGCGGATACGAACCTTCAGATGAAGAAATGGAAGAATATCAAAACATTAATATTCCAATAAATACAGGAAAACGGGTCAGGCAAAAATACAAGACGGAGGTAGAAAAACTACTAGACATTCCGCCATACCTAAAAATAGGCGACACTACCGTCAAAACAGGCCGTGAGAAGATCATAGGTAAACCAAACGACAATGAATCAATGGATTCGGTTCCAAGCAGCGGGAAATTTGCATCGCAGGTAAAAGCTTGCAGTACCCCTACCGCAAAACAGTCTAGCAAATGTAACGAAACAACGATTACAGCAATAGAAAATCCAGATAATGTAATCAGCCGAGCACCTCGCCGCCAAACAATGAATCAACCACCATTACAATTCCACCATAGCCCCCTGAGATCTAACACGATAAGCTCACCCCAGTATCTCAATCAAACCACAGATCCATTATCGCAATCGATAGGTCCAAACGCCTCCTCCTCGGTACTAGAAACAAAACAGGAGCTAACAAACCCACTAAAAGAAGATAAAAAGAGGACAAAGGTAGAACCAAAACAAAGAGATCCAGAGCGCACAAAACCTAGTTTGATGAGTACATTTTTTAAAATGTGCAAACAATGCCTGCGGGACATCGGCACTTTAGCCAAAGCACGCTTTATGGTGGACGTAGAGGAAATCGAGACGCGGGGAAAAGCTGGACTAGATATTCGAATACGAGAGGCCGACGAACCGTTCACAGTCGATCCAGAGGATCCAGTTATTACCGATCCAGACGAGAAACCAAACGAAGAAAAAGACGAAGACGAATACAAAAGTTCTCTAAGTGAACGAGACTCCATGTACGAAGCCAGAAAGGACTTTTACCAGCTCACATTCATACCAGATGAGGAAAATTCCAAACCAAGCGCGATGGAGATAGACGATGGTAGCGGGAACATCTCCCTCCCAAGATTCGAACCAGTACCAAAGAAAATGGACTCGAATCAATCAGAACAATCAACAGAATCCAGAGAGGATATCGAACCTCCCGAAGATATTTCATTCCCCAATACATCATCGTCACAAAAAAGCAACAAAGACGACAATGCTGAACCTAATCAATCAAAAAATTCCAAACAGATACCCCAAAATCACAGCGGTGAAAAACAATGGAAACGTACATACGCCACAGAAGTAGGAGCGGGCCCATATGCTCTGTATGAAGGAAGCAACAGTTGCTCCGAACCTAATAAACAATTTACGCAAGACGAAACAGTCGACAAAGCGGTCTGTTTGACTCTCTTATAAAATTATGTAAATTGAAGTCAAATTTTGCCGAATTAAGGCAGCGATTGCTTGAAAGCGATTGCTTAGAGCTATGCGGAGACCCGGAAGTGGCCACAAGAATTCTGAGTTCACCGAACGAATACGGGGACGTAAACTGTCTTTTCATTTTTAGCGAGGAATATAATAAAAATATATGCGTTCATTCGACGACACCTAATGGAACAGTAACATATTGTCATTTTTGGGGAAATCAAACAGGAGATAAAAATTGGATTCATCTACATCATGAGGGAGAGCACTACACACCTCTATTACCAGCACAAAATGAAACTTCTCCCGCGCCAAAGACCAAGGAAACAAAAGACAAGTCCGACAGCGAATCATCCGACGATTCAGTTCGGCCGACCAAACGAACACCAAAGAAAAAACGAGCCGCTCAGACGCTAAAAGAGCGCCCGCCTGGGGAGAAACCGCCGTGGTCCTCCAAAGAGGACAAAGACGGCCCGACACCTTTAAATTCTATAACAAAAGTTAGAGGACATCCCTTCCATACAGACGAAAATATCGTATACGTCTTAACGGCCGATTTATATTAAGAGACAGACACAATCAAAGCCCTAACAGAAAGGAAGTACCTAAAAATAGAGGACTTACCAAATTTAGAACTAGCAGTAGGAGAAATATTGATGTCAGAACACAAATCAAATAAACTTTTTGGCCTAGTCGTCAAAGGGCACATAGACGAAAAAGTGCTAAGGAAGGACGTAACAAAATGCCTAAAGGCGCTGCGAGGGGTAATAGATAAATAGAATGTAAAAACAATTGGAATCATTCGAGATTTAGAGCTGTTAACCATACTTGTTTAGGAATGTAATAAATTGAATTCCCGCGCGTATTGTCTTAGCAGTGGGACTCACTGCGCCGCCACTGCGTGGCAGCACCTCTTGGAGCTTAGGCGGAGCAGCCGAAACTCTGCACTGACTAGCCGAGTATGCGCGTCATATCTCCCTCTCGCTCGCGCTCTCACGTGTAAATGTGTAAGGCGTGAATGTGAATCAAGTATTATCAAGTTCAAGGCGAACAAGACAGATGTAGAGCGAGGATGCGTCGCTCTGACTCTCTCTGAGAACATCTCTCCTCGAGGCAAATTCAACCACGACCACATCAAAATTTCTCTCGGATCAACTCAAGGAAAATATCACTGGCTTACTCAACAACACCTGACTACTCTGTGGAACGGCTCACCGAAGTCTCGCAACACCTCTGCACTTGCAACGATTAATACAATCTCCTTTAAGTATCAGGTAATTACACTCAAGTTAGTGAGGGTAAGTTCCACGTGTCTCACTCTTAGCTGCATATCAGGTCAACAAGCAGCCGCAAGAACGAAATAAGTAATATTTCGTGCTCTTGCTTCAACGTGTAGAACTTCTCACTGAGCTCAGCAAACACTCTCACCATTGTGGCTCAACCTGAAGAGATAACCAGGTGAGTTATCTCTACTGAGAGAGTGTTGTGAAATGACTTAACCTATAAATTTTAAATACTCAATTGCAACGTACCTAAGAGCTGTAATATTTAACATTGTAAACTTGTAACAATACGTCATCTTGTAAACAAACAATTATAATCATAAGTAATTTAAGAAGTGTTTCTTTCAATACAAGTTAAACAAAAAATTTAAATTTGCAACAGTGTTTAGTGTACATTTTTTCATCACCCACAGCATGTCCCTCAAATAATTATTGTATTCTCAAACAATACTAGAATAGGATTATCTCATTGAACAGTGCGCAAACATACTCAAAGGGAAAAAGATCAGAGTAGTTTATTTTCAAATTTGTCAAGCGGTCCCAAAAGTCGAAGAAAGATATAAAATAATCAAAGAATACCATGAAACCACAATAGGAGGTCATAAGGGCATCAACAAAACCTATGACAAATTCATCAATGATTTCTACTGGAAAAATATGCGAGTGGACGTACAAGCTTTCATAAACGGTTGTGAAAGGTGCCAGGTAAAAAAGTTACAAAGAATTAAAACACGAATGCCCATGTTAATCACGGACACGCCAGCAAGGGCTTTCGATAAAGTAGCCATAGATTTTTACGGCCCATTACCGGAAACACCAAAAGGCAATCAGTATGTAATGACAATACAAGACTTACTGTCTAAATACGTCGTTTTTATACCATTGGCATTCGCGACCGCAACCGAAGTTACCCGCGCATTTACAGAGAAATTCATTGCCTATTTCGGACCACCGATGGCGATCTTGACTGACCAAGGACGCAATTTTCAAAGTAGGTCAGTGGAGGAATTCGCAAGAATATTCCACATAGACAAATACAAAACTACAGTTTATCACCCACAATCTAACGGATCCATTGAGAGGATGCATGCGACACTGACAGAATACCTAAAAAAAACCATAGCAGAGAAAAACGACTGGGATCTACGGTTACACCTAGCACAATAGTCATACAATACCGTAAGAAACGATTCAACAGGCTATTCACCTCACGAGCTCATCTTTAGTAAAAAACCTCGAACACCATCTAGCTTCCCATCTCGAGAACGTCTTATTACCTATGACGAATACCTAGCAGACCTAACTCAAAACCTAGGCCAACTGCAAACAATAGCAGCTATGAATTCAGTTCAATCTAAATTTAGATCTAAATATTACTACGACAGAAAACAAAATGTAAAAAATTTCAGAGAAGGGTATTCCTACTAAAAGAACCTAAATTAGGCAAATTTGGAAACCAATATGAAGGATGGTTTGAAATAATCGCGATAGACAACATCAAACATAACATCAAATTAAAAAAGGGAAACATAACGCGAGTAGTGCACATTGACAAAATAAAAAAGGCACGACAAAACTACGAAACGGACAAACTTAACGACCCGCAACACGAACTAACAGAAAATCAAAATACAACAGAAGAAGAACTATAATAGTTATTATATCTTATATCATTAACGACCTAATAAACTAGCCGGAAAGAATAAGATCGCAACGTGAGGCCCCCGGTCGTTACCGGATGCCTCACAAAACTTAATACAAAATAAAAAAAAAAAAACAGATAAATAACAAAAAAAATATATCAAATACGGAAAATACAATATATATATAGGGGCGAATATATAAAACAAAAAAAAATAAGAGATAAAAACGAAAAAAAAAAATAAATAATAAAATTTTTTTTGGGAAAAGGAATGAAGAGGGCCCCTCCTCGGCCTCTTCAGTGAGGCACCACCCTTCATCAGGTTCGGATTTTTCCACCATCTCGTTAAGATGACAGAAAGAGCCGAGACCTACCTCTACGCGCACAGACAGCTACGTGAGCGGAAAACTCATCGGGCCTCAACAAGGAATTACACATATACCGGCATGGAAACCGCAGATGCTCTGCAGCCATGGATTCCATGCGTGGACACCGTCGGAAATGAACGGCATCGCCATTCTCCCGAAACAGAGGGGGACAACGCATGGGGCAGCTGACGAGGCGTGCTACACACGCTTGACACAAAGGATGCCCAGCGCTGTAACACACCCAAAACTGATGCCCGATGAAATCTAACACACCAGGCACCGGTTCACGTCAGCCGCTTATTCACGCTGTCGATGTTGACACCCGAGGGTCCATGGCCATTGGCAGCCGCTAGTGGCCGGCGCAGAGGAGCGAGAGGCGCAAGGGTCGTTCTGGCACCGACCCCAATTGTATTGGGGAATGCGCCAGCGGCATCAGGACCCTGAAGAAAAAAAGAAAAAATATGACGAATAAACAAAACAAATGAGATTCTAATACATAACTATAAAGAGAAAGAATAACCTACTTCTAGACGTGCAGAACCACCGCGACGTCCCCCACGGCAGCGGCTCTTAAAATAGATAAATCAAAGAAAAACTTTACAAGAACAACCATAAATAACGGAACGAGAAGTTTCGCGTTCACGTCCTATCCTACCCGATTTACCGAATCGATGCTGCACTGCCTTCACAGGAATTTGAACGATTGGCATAAGAGGAATATACAAAAAAAAAGAAAAAAATTAAATAAATAAATAGATATATAATCAAATAAATAAATAACATATATGAGGCATTACACGTGAAATGTCACCCAAAATAAGCGCGAAATAAGGTACTTTTAAACTCGCGTAAAAGGAAGGTAAATGTATGTAAAAGAATTTTATCAGGCATGGCTTTTGTAGATTTTGAGACGAGCTTTCCAATGGTGCATTTCATTTTCCGGAATTTTCCCATTTTCACGGTGAAAATTCAAAAAGAAAACTTTTTCTTCATTTTTCTCAAAGATGGACCAATTTTATCTTTTTTTAAGTGTGTTCAATCGAAACATGAGGTTTTTTTACATTTAAATGATAAATAAAAAAAAGGGACTTTTTCGTTTTTTTCGAGATATAGTATGTTAACCGCACGAGCGACCCCCGTTCGGCGCGGCGCGTCAGCTTCGTACAGCCGCGCGAGTAATATGCGCTCATAGTTCCTTTTTTCGCCGATAAGTGGTAAACAACAAATTTTTTACATTAGTTTTACAATTCTCGCAGTAAAAATATGTTACTAAAGTGTACATAGTCGAGGCTTGGAAGTTTCAAAATTATCTTTGATTATTTTATATTGTCAACTGCTGCTTATATTTTTACATCGTGCTGATAAGTGAATAACAAAATTCAATTTTTTTACTCTTTTCATAATGCCTCTCGTGAAAACAACTTTGACAATAAGAATTTGCTGCTTTAACCCATTTCAGAAAGAAAATCATATAGAAAGAAAAAATTTATGTACTGCTGGCGGTGAAATTAAACTGAAATTCCCCTTATTACCAAGCAACTCTAAAATTTGTTTAAAATGTAGAACCGAATTTTACTTATGTCACAAAAATTCGAACGACAAAAAAAGTTGTGAATTTATAAATCAATATAATAGTAAACTTTTAAGTCAATGTGATAATGATTATCATAAAGATGGTGTTGCGACACTTGAACAAATTAAACAAAAATTTAAATTGTCTAGTAACAAAAATGAAAGATTTTTATTGCTTTCATTAGCTCCTAAATATTGGGGTCGTCCAAAACTTATGACCGAATTCAATTCAACTGAGCGAGAAGCAAGGCTAGCTCTCGTTTTAGCAAAACAAAATGGAGTTTTAACGATTCCGAAAACCAAAAAAGGAAATTTCTTGTGTCCTAACACTGAGGTTTGTGTCCGAAGTTTTTATTTACGTGATGACATAAGTCGAGTAATGCCTGGCATGAAAGATTTTATATCAGTAAAACAGGATGATGGGATAAAATTCATGTTCAAAAACGCTTATTACTATGTAATCTTCAAGAATTATATACTCAATTTGGCAATGAATATAAAGATATTAAGATTGGCTTTACGAAATTTGCTAAATTCAGGCCTCCTCAGTGTGATCTAGCAGGAGCGAGTGGAACTCATACAGTTTGTGTTTGTGTCCATCACGAAAATGTTAAATTAATGATACAAGCACTCGATTTAGAAAATTTAACAAAAGATTCTGAGAATCCTTTAAAAAATTATCATGAATGCATTAAGGCTATTGTATGTACTAATTCTAAAAATGCTTGTTTTTTAGGAGAGTGTGAACTTTGTCAGGATATGACAACATTTAAAAATTATATTATACAACTATTAGATGATAACGGAAAAGATGAAGTAAAATTTGATAGTTGGGCGCAAACTGACAGGTGTACAT
>UELU01136677.1:0-12667 GCA_900490025.1 Megastigmus dorsalis | reverse complement strand
ATCTTATGCAACCTTATTGTAATGTAGGGCGTGAATTATTTACTAATAATTGGTACACTTCACCACAACTTGCAGAATATCTCCATCATAAAGATACAGGCCTTTGTGGAACTGTAAAAAAAATCGAAAAGGAATACCTACTCTTGGCTCGAAGCTGAATCGTGGTGAAGCAGAAGTTGCTCGTACAGATTCTTGAATGGTTATCAAATGGATGGATAAAAAGTAAGTTTATGTACTGACAAGTATTCACGAATTTGAATACTGTGCGACTGGTAAAAAAAATTATAAAACTAATGAAGATATTATAAAACCAAGTTGTATTCATGACTACAACAAGAATATGAGCAAAGTCGATGATATCGACAGACAGTTATCTATGGCAGAGACGATTCGAAAATGTATGAAATGGTACAGAAAATTATTTTTTAATCTTCTTAACTTGATGTTGACAAATGCCCATAAGTTATGCGAGATGCTTACTACCATTAAGATTTCATTTCCCGATTTTCGATTGAGGGTAGTAAGAGAAATTTTAAAGCTAGATTTTGAAAAAGTTCCAACCTCTTACACCTGGTATTCGACTAAAGGGTCGTCATTTTCTTAGTAAAATTAAATCTGAAAAGAGTGATAAACAATTACCACAACGCAAGGGGTGGGGAGGGATAAATTTATATTAAATTTTATTGCATGGTAATAGCAAAAAGCTTTTCTAAAAATATATTTTTTTGTAATTATAGTCGGAAGGAAACAAAATAATGAACCGCTGGCACAATGTAGAAAATACAGATTTAATGGATTCGGGGTAGGTAAACAGGGGTGTAGAGGGGTAAATTTATCTTAAATGACATTAAAAAGTGAAAATAATATTAAATTAATGTATATTTTAGTCTAAAAATAAAGATTAAACAAGTTTTCATGATGCGTCAAAATATTGATTTTCCGGCATTCTAAAGGTTAACCGATAATTTATGTGATATTTAAATTTCAACTAGAGAATATGAGATTATTAGGTTTAGATGCTTAGGGTTTAAATCTGAACTTGAGAATATGGGGTTATTAGGTGTAGATGCTTAGGGATTACTTAATTGATAATATATATGATATTTAAATTTCAACTCGAGATTTAGGAAATTATCTTATTTATGTTAAAAAGATAAGCTAATAATGATCGAATTGGTCATAACTTTGAGGTTATGGTCATCATATGTTTTTGATAATATATATCGCTGAACTACTGATAATTACTATACAAAGTTATAGTGCATCCCAGATCATCGTATTAACCTGGCATTACTGCGAAATATTTAATTTGGAGTACTTAGGTTATGGTTCACAGGTCTATGGTTATGTATTAAGTATGGACGAACTTAGAAATAAGCATTTTTACCAATAAGAGTTAAATTTATATAACTTTTATACGGTTTTCTGCGAAATTCAGAAAAATACCTGTGATTCTTGTAGAATGTGGAGGATATCAAACTTGATTTCATAATTTTCTCTACTTTTCCTCTAATCTACATTCACTTAGCAGCAAGTACAAAAAAAATCATCCAAATCGGTATCTCCTGTGTGGAGTTATTTTATTTTGACAAAAATAATCGTGTTTTAGCCCACTGTGCGGCGGCGGTGTAAGACAAGTGTTTTCTGGATCTGCTTATCAGTGCGGACATGGTATAGGCAGTTTTGTCAGTGGTCTTTTTCGTAAACGACTACCTTATGTTACCAGTGGGATAAAAGCAGTTGGTAAAGAGGCTATTAGAACGAGTGTACATGTGTTGGATGACATTGGCAACAACGTTACTACTTTTAATGGCTGTACGCAGACGAGCGCGTGAGTCGGGAGAAAATTTGAAAAGGAAAGCAGTGAAGAAAATTTCAGAAATAATGAAAGAGTCAGGATATACACGAGACAGTAAAAAACGAAAGCGTCAGTCCGCCAAGAACCGTTCAGCCGTGAATAGCAGCAAGAAAAACAATCTCTACGTAGTGTAACTGATATTTTTGGACCTAAATAATAATAATAGTGGCTTTTCTACACTCTAATTCGCGCGAATGCATGAAATCCAAATTAGATATATTCACTTTACCACCCACGCAGACATCTTTAGAGAGCTCTCAATTGGTTCATTATAAACTTGCATCTTCTCTAACAAGCAACGATGGCCCATTAGCGTTCGTGGTACCCGGCGGCGAGGAATATCTAGATCTTGCGCATACTATGCTCAGTCTAAAAGAACAAATTTTACCAAATGTCGTGACCGACGCTATGGAAAACGGTAAAGTGGCCGGTGTCTACAACTTTCTACATTCATTATTTATTCAGGTCGATGTGTTTTTCAATCAGAAAATTGTCTCACCACCTAATAATGCCTATCCGTACAGAGCATATATCGAAACTTTACTCAATTACTCGGCCGATACTATGGCCTCTCACTTGACAAGCTCGCTCTGGTTTCCTGGATACAGCTGGCTATATGGAATCTCTACCTGATGTCCCCCGCACCGATGCTAAGGGCAGTATAGGCTTATTAAATAGACAATATTTTACAATAGGAGGAAAATCTGTTGATCTTCTTGGACATTTACATTGCGATGTATTTAATCAGAATAAATTTTTACTCAACAGTGTCGAACTGTGACTGCGATTAGTTGGAAGTAAGGATGCCTTTTGTTTAATGGGCAGTACTGTTAACGGTAAATTTACAGTCCAAGTATCATTTTAGCACGTGCCAATGCTATGACAAAAGCTACAGCTAAATATCCAATCAGTCGCGTAGAAATAAAAACATTTACTATGCATAGCGGTATTCATGGTGATACTCTGAATAATGTTATACTTGGATAATTACCTAAAAGAATCATAATCGGTTTTGTCGATAATAAAGCGTTCAATGGTAATCGCAAATATAATCCATTCAATTTTCAGCATTACTACATAAATTATCTCTCGCTTTACGTGGACGGTGTGCAGGTGCCCAGTAAACCAATTCAGCCTAAATTTGACGGTCAAAACCCATCCTTTGTCGAGGCTTACCACACCCTATTTTCAGGCTGTGGTATACATTATCTCAATGAATCTATTAACATCCCACGTTCAGACTATAATCGAGGATATTGTCTTTTCGCATTCGATCTGACGCCCGATCTAGCTGCTAATTCGGCTATGCATTGGAATCTCGTAAAACATGGTAGTGTACGTATAAAAGTGAAATTTGATCAGGTTCTCACATCAACTATAAACTGTATACTTTATGCTGAGTACGATAACGTTCTCGAAATCGATTCAAGTCGACAAATCATAACTGACTTTAACGCATAAGTGGTGGGGAGAGCCTACAAAAAGAGGCTGCAGAGTGCACAATACTGTCAGTATTCGTTGAAGCACTCGAGAGTAGTCTCAATCATGGATTATGTAATAGATATTCACGGCTTAAGAGACTGGAATAACCATTTTCTTCTAAAAGAAATTGCTACAGTTAATTTAACGAGAGAAAGATCTCTTGGACACTGGATTATTAAATCGCCGCACGAATTTGATGAACTGCCCGAAGAAATAAAACACAGTAATCAGTATACTTCGCATTTTGTACACGGTCTACAGTGGATAGAAGGAGATATTACAGTTGAACAAGTACAGCTGCAACTGCGAGAAATAGATAAAAGAGCTTCGAGAATCTACGCGCGTGGGGCAGATAAAGTAAAATATATAGAATCAATCATGTGTGTCAAAAATATTTTATACTTATTAAAATTGTATCCTATGTTTTTTATTAAATTTATGTAACAAAAAGTGAATAAATAAATCGCAGTTGAAAATGTGTATTTTGTTTTTAAAACTTCCTTCCTTCCTTCCATTGATTATATAGGCGTACTCAAAAGTAATTTATAGCTCTATTATCGTAATATTATATAGTTATACAATAGACAGCAGAGTAAAGAGAGATAAAATATTAAACTTAATCTGTGAAATGTAATACGTCTAGACATTCCAAGTAAATGTACAAAGAAATATTCATACAAAGGCTTATGTGTCTTGTTATGTTTAAATATTTTTGTTTCATAAGTTAAGTCATCATAGCTAAAAAACACTCCCCACCACGACTATTACGTAACCCATTCTGAATGGTGGGGGTTAGTTTTGCATTCTATATAAAGCGTTTGCGCAGCGCACGACCATCTCAGTTCTCTGTTAAAAAGCATCCGAGCAGTATCGTTGTGTGTGTATAGAAAATTTTTAGTTTTGAAATGGCTGAACAAGTAGTTGAAAAACGCGACGGTTGTGCGCCTCATAGAGACACCAACCTCCCCAACTTATTGCTGAGTACGACCTACGCATTGAACAAGTCAAATTCGAAGAGAGTGACTGTTGGGTTGACATACGACAAGGGAGAATTTCGACCTATAGTCAAGCTGACAACTTCGAGTCTCATGTCATTCGTCAAATTTGACAAAAACATCTGGAACCAGCTCAGAGACCACTTTGATGCCATCAATAGCTATTTCCAAGATTCATACAGATTTCAAAATGAATATGGTCATCCTAACAAAATGTGCATGGAGTGTCACGATCTCATATTTCTACAAATGTCCTACAATTCCAAATCGGTGATGATCGAGGAGAAGCCAGTATTTCAGCAGCTAATGAAAGAGAAAAATAACGAAAGAGAGACGTCTAGAAGGAGAAAGAGAGAGGTTTTCTTCAAACCATTGTATACCTGCCTACAACAAGTGACATTCGAGGGTTTAAAACAAGTGTCACCGATTATAAATGAGCATCTAGAGCAGCTTGAAGAGTATTTTCGTAAAGCTACTCGTATTTACAATCTTATAAAAGTTTAATAAAATATATAAAAACCCTAGCGGTTTCAAACAATATTATGCTCTTTATAGCAACGATAATAATAATTATATTGCTGAAAAAATGTTAAATAATATAAAACAGAAAATATGTTATATAATGTTAGAAATAAGCGGATATTTCTTGTCTCATGCCCAGTTGTAAATAACCAGCTGGAATTCCAGCTGGATATCCAGGTAGAATTCTAGTTGTAATTCCAGCTGCACCTCCTGTTTTGAGACAACCTCCAGCTAGATATCCAGGAGGTGCAGCTGGAATTCCAGCTAGAATTTTACCTGGATATCCAGGTGGAATTCCAGATGGAATTCCAGCTGGATATTTACAACTGGGTGTATATTGCACTATGGAGACTAACTATTATATGCAACAAAATAATACTGTACATAAAATGGAAAATCAATAAAATATAATTATTATAATTAAATATATATTTATTTATTTCAATAACCGTACTTACCAATCTTACTGATAATCCTTCACACAAACGTGTTCTTATATATATACATATGATGAAAACATTAGCGTAGTAAAGGGACTGTTATGGAGTAGTAGAAAAAAAGGTCTCACAAATATAGGTCACTGACCTCTCTCACAACAGGGCCTGGGGCGTGTAGGTCATAAACACATACTTACTTTGAAAAATAGTTAAAGATAGCCGCATCTGTTATGCTAGAATGTCCTACAACTCTGAGAGTCTATGACTTCTTTGCATTCAGAATTCCTACAGCTACTGTTTATGTAGATAAAAAATTAATTAGTTTTATCTTAAGTACTTTTTTATATAAACACTCCATTAAGCCACTGTATATTTATATAAACCCACACTTAAGATTAGAGTAGACTGACACACCAACCCTACTTCAAAATGGCCGCCATTGACCTAATGTCGCGCAGCTTGCTAAAGGACAGTTATGGAGTAAATGGTCACATCTGTAGCGTGGGAAAAAGGTCGACAAAGTATAGGTCACCGACCTCTGTCACAACAAACGTGCCCATTGAGACATAGCAGCTAGGTCATAAACACATACTTACATTGAAAAATATTTGAGGATACCCACATCTGTCATGCTGAAAAAAGATCGTACAACTCTGAGGCATCGGATCTATGACTTCATTGTATACAGAATCCATACAGCTGCTGTTTTTATGTAAATAATAAACTAATTAATTTTATCTTAAGTACTTGCTTGTATGGAGAGATGTAAACAAACGACTGTTATCTTAAATTAGGTCATTACCGTAATCTTAAGTACTTGTTTGTATAAACATCCCATTAGTTACTGTATGTTTACATAAACAAACACTTAAGGCTAGGGCAACGACTTTGACCTAATTCAAGATGGCGGCCGTTTGTTATGACTCCCCATACCTTTCCACTTACTACTGTTAAATATAAAATATGATAATAGGAGAACCTTTCTGACGTTAATAATACATTACACAACGGGTATGGAGAGGCTTTATTTACGAAACGAGAAAATAACGGCCCGAGCCGAAGGCGTGGGCTATAACGAGTGAAGTAAAAAAGCCTTTACGTACCAGTTTCATGCCGTATTTTATAGTACGAGATGCCGAAAACAAGCAATGAAGTTGCGATTTTTAGGTTAGAGTGCTATAAAATACTTTATAACAATTAGTTTTATTTAGAGAGTAAAAAGCTCTATAGTTTATTAAATTATTCTTTTATGTTGATGCTTAATCAATATATGATAATCAGAAAATATTTTTGCGAGTTAAAATACTGTACTGGAGGAATGCACTGACTTCAGCTAAAATTCTTTATTCGACAGCATTGGGTTATTAGGTGTAAAACAGTCTATATAATTATTTATTTTTTAATCTAATCGCATTATTTTCCTAATAAATAAAAATAATTCATTATAAATCCTTTTTAACAATAAGTTTTCAAAAAAAAATTTAAAAAGAAATCATGAATATTTAAGCCGTCTGCAAATGTTCCCTTAGTAACATTTCACAAAGTATGTAGATAAACTATCCTTTTTCGGAAAAAATGAGAAGTGAATAATTTGAAAAGTTTATGTATTACAAATAAAAAAAAGCTAAAACAGATCTTGCACTTACTAAAGTATTTTATAAGAATTGTTTTATTACATTGTTAAGTTCTGTCTTAATTTTCAATAAAAAGTAATTATCTATAATTTTTTTAAATAATTAGAAATAAATGAGGAACTTTTTTGATGAACAGTTAAACTTTTTCTTTATTATTCTTTTAAACTCTGTTATGTGCAATTTTTTACGTATAATATAATTATATATGCGATTATGATAAAATTGGTGAACCATCATTATTTTTTATATGTACTTATTAAATTATGCAAAATAAACGGGTATATCTTCGAAGAAAATTTATAAATAAACTAATTTTACACTGGTGGAGTCAATGAACGATTACGAGTTTCAGCCAATTTTCTGTGAGTTGGTGTGATATAGAGAGTGCGTTTGCAAACCGCGTAAAAACGGGTGTAATAACCAATCACAAGCATTTAGACTTGACAAAATTTTTGTCAAATGCACATCACGAGTTCATTACGCAAATTAAAAAGGCTCTCGAGCAACATCTCGCGTTAAAAGTGAATACAACTTTGACAGCTGAGTATGTGATAGCTAAAGAAAGTGAAGTGAGTGAGGACATTAAACATTTCAATACCAAGGCTGCTGTTATCTACTCGACTACAGACTTGAACGAATGGTTTGTAACGAATGTTGCGCAACCTATCGACGCTCAGATGGAGGAATTTCAGGAGCAGCAGTCAAGTTGGTCCTTGCGTGCCATATTGAACTTAATCATTAATATCAATAAAAACAATCCCATGAGAGGAAGTTCTTATATCGATTCACCCGAGTACATTAAAAAGAAAAAAGCTTGTATCATCGTGATTAACAAAGATGATCAATGTTTTAAATGGGCCATCCTCGCAGCGTTACATCCTGTAGCGCAAAATTTCTGTAGAGTTTCCTCTTACGAGTAATACAAAGATCAGTACAATTTCAAAGGGATAGAATTTCCAGTCGATCCGAGATAAGTTGGTAAATTTGAACGACAAAATGATGTATCCGTGAACGTCTACTTTTTAAAAAAGAAGTGTAATAGTTTTATCGTTTTACCGCGACATTTGACTGCTGAAAAGAAGACAAGGCACGTCAATCTCTTACTTATAGAAAATGACTATTTTGACGAGGATAAAGAAGAAGAAGAACCTTTTAATAATTTTGATGTGCGAAAATGTCATTATGTATGGATAAAGAACTTGTCTCGACTAGTGGGAAAACAGTAATCTAGACGGGATCAAAAACTCATATTTGCGATCGCTGCTTGCATTATTTTCATACAAATGAAAATTTGACTGCACACGTAGTTGATTGTGAAGGAATGAATAAGTGTAAAATCGTGCTTCCTACGAAAGAAAAAAGTATTCTGAAATTTAAGAATCATTCACATCAAAATCCAGTGCCGTTTGTAATATACGCGGACTTTAAATGCTTGTTGGAACCCGTTGATGATGAAAAGCGTGCATATCAACGTCAGGAAGCGTTTAGCATTGGATACTACGTTATGTGCAGCTATGATGCTACCCAGTCGGAGTACAAGGCTTATAGACAAGAGGCATTAGAATACGAAGCTCCTGTCACGTGGTTTGTAAAGAATCTCCATGCCATAGCCTTAAAATTGCAGGAGATTTATCAAAACCCTCATCCAATGAGATCTCTAACATTTCAAGAAATTATTGACTTTGGTAGAGCGCTCATATGCCAAAAACCTTTCACTGAGGAGAGTAAAAAGATCAAGGACCATTGCCATTTCACAGGAGAGTAAGTACTAAAATTATATTCATATTTATCATATAAAATAAAAACTATTCTTTACAGATATCGAGGTCCTGCGTATAACTCGTGTAATATAAATTATCAAGATTCGAGAACAGTACCCGTGGTATTTCACAATCTGTGCGGTTACGATGCGCATCTCTTTATTAAACAGATCGCAACTTGTTTTCCTGGACGCGTGTCTCTACTTCCGTAACTAAGGAGAAATATATATCATTTACCAAATACGTTGAAGGAACTGATATAAATATTCGGTTTATCGACTCATTCAAATTCATGGCCGCATCGTTGGATAAACTGTCGTCTTATTTAGAGAAACTTGACATTCTACAACGAGTATTTGAGCGAGATAACGGATTCGACTCTGAGAAAATCTCACTTTTAAAAAGAAAAGGAGTCTTCCCATACGACTACATGACATCGCTTGAAAAGCTGAAGGAAATCAAACTACCATCACAAGCGGACTTTTATAGTAGTTTGTATGATTCAAACATTACTATCGAAGACTATGAGCATGCAGAAAACGTTTGGAACTCTTTCAAAATTCAAAATCTTGGTGAATACTCGGATTTATACCTCAAAACAGACGTTCTACTTTTAACCGAAGTTTTTGAAAACTTTCGAAGCAACTGTCTCGAGGCTTATGGATTGGACCCCGCTCATTATTACACAACACCTGGATTGACGTGGGATGCAATGCTCAAATATACTGAGGTAATGTACGCTCATATATAATACTCTTATGTGTAACTAAAATAAATATATATTTTACAGATTGAACTGCAGCTGTTAACCCATATCGACATGCTCATGTTTATAGAGCGCGGCATACGCGGAGGTATTAGCCAGTGTTGTAATCGCTACTCAAAAGCGAATAATCCATACATGCAAGAAGAGTATAACCCTGACGAGGAAACCAAGTATTTAATGTATTACGATGTAAATAACTTATATGGCTGGGCTATGACTCAGTTTTTACCCTATGGTGACTTTCAATGGGTCGAAATTACGCAGGATTGGACCTTTTTTAATGTTCCTGATGATTATTCTACTGGTTACATTCTAGAAGTAGATTTAGAATACCCCGACACGCTTCACGATGCACACAAAGATTTACCGTTTTGCGCTGAGCACATGGCGCCGCCAAAATCTAAACAAATAAAGCTGATGACAACTCTTCACGATAAAAAGCGTTACGTACTGCACTATCGAGCGCTCAAGCAGGCTCTGCAAAATGGATTAATACTTAAAAATATTCATAGAGCTCTAAAATTTAAGCAAAGTGCATAGCTAAAACCGTACATCGACTTGAACAGTGAGAAAAGAAAGCAGGCTAAAAACCAATTCGAGAAGATGTTGTTCCAGCTATTTAATAATGCGGTATATGGAAAAACAATGGAGAATGAGCGAAAAAGAGTCGATGTAAAGCTCGTGAATAAATGGGCAGGACGCTACGGAGCAGAAGCGCTTATCGCCAAACCAAATTTTCACAGTTGTGCAATTTTTTATGAAAATCTTGTGGCGATACAGTTGTTGCGGTCAGAGATATATATCAAGAAGCCGATATATATTGGATTATCTGTTCTCGATATATCCAAGACTCTTCTCTACCGATTTCACTATGACTATATGCTGGATCGACTGGGAGATCAATGTAAACTGCTCTATACTGACACAGATAGCTTGGTATACGAGGTCAAAAACATTGATATTTACAACTTAATGAAGCATGATATTCAAGAATTTGACACGTCCGATTACCCTGAAATTAACCAATTCAACACACCAGGAGCAAATAAAAAAATTGTAGGTTTAATGACAGATGAATGCAACGGAGAGCTTATGTTGGAGTTTGTCAGATTAAGGAGTAAGATGTACAGTATCCGAGTCAAAAACCAGAAGCCAATAAAGAAAGCGAAAGGCGTGAAAAGTTCAGTGATTAAGGCGACTCTAACCTTTGAAGTTTATATGAAGTGTTTAAATGAAAACGCTACTCTCACGCGAGAACAGAGAAATATTAGATCTCGACATCATCGGCTGCACACAGAAGTGGAAACAAAGATCGCGCTCAGTGCTCACGATGATAAACGCTTTCTAGAGATCAACTCAAATGACACATTACCATGGGATCATTCGAAAATAGTGCTAGAGGAAATGGTGATGATCAGTGCTGGAGAGGGGGTTCAACCGCCGTGTGAAGAATGCAGAGAAGGGGTTGATAATCTGCCAATTACTGCATCCGGCGCAGATACCGCGGCAGTCGAGCCGCCGCGCGAAGAGGATCTAGTTAAGTTCGCGTCGGAGGAACCAGATCTCATTCGGTCTTCAGGAGTCTTAACAGCCGCTGCTACATCGTCATTCTGCGCAGCCGCCGCAGTCAAACCGCAGGATTTAGGAGACGTGGTGGGACAAAACGAATATAAGCAGGCGTAAAAGAGAAGCATTATTCAGTCGACTGACGAGGTATCAATCAAGAAGTTAAAAAAATATCTGACATAATCTTACTCGACCAACGAGGTTTCCTAACACGAAGAACAGCGAATCATTATTATAGGTTGGTAATCTCATTTTGTTAACGTGTTCATTCATGTTCTGACTTGTATAAACTTTTTAACGTGTTCATTCATGTTCTGACTTGTATAAATTTCAGATGGACATCTCAGCCCTTAACCAAATAGCTCGTGGAGGCTTCCTACCGACCAAAAAGATGTGTGATATTGTGACTGGGAAAACCTACAGGGTCTCGAAGCTCAAACAAGTTAATACAAGATTTGGTATGGAAATTGTTGCAGAACTGGACGATGAGTTCGATGTCTTATTGCCGAAAAGAATATCGGATGCCTTGGACAAGAACCCGGACTTGCTGAACAACATGCAAAGTGCGGCGAATAAATACGAACTTTTTATGAAGTTTAACGGTGGATACAGTGTTGAATTTTTAAATTCATAAAGATTTGTAAAAAAAAAGAAAGAATATAGACCATTTTTTTTAATTTTAAATACTTGTGTTTATTTATTTATCAAATATCATTTTATCGTACATAATATAGACCATTTTTTTTCTCATTTAACAAATACAATTTTTCACTTATACAATTAAAAAAAAAATATCTCTTTAAGAAATAATTATAAGTCAGTTTTGTCAATCCAACTGTAATGAGATTTATCAAAACCTAACCATTTTACAAATACTTGATTTCCTCTTCTCTTAAGAACTTTTTCTATAAGATATACATGTGAATATTTAGCCTTCAATAGTTCCTGCTCATAGAAACCACCGGAGATGAGTTGATTCCTGTAATCTTCAAGATGATACGTGATTGGACTTGTAGCTGCTACGCGTGCGATCGTGAATATTTCAGTTGACCAGTTAGGTGTATATCCTTTTTCAAATATTTGTTTAGCGTTGCTCACACGTACTTTGTCGCCTACTTTGAACTTTGGTCTCTTTCCTGGTCTACGTTCTCCAATGAATTTTTGTAATACTTCGGCTTCGTTGGCGGCCGACACATCTTTAAGTTTCATACCAATAGTACGATGTTTTCGATTATTGTAAGCTGCTATTAATTCAGGCAATATGTCTAGCCACTTGTAATTACCTCGCAGACTAAACTTTTTCCACATTACATTTTTTAGCGTGCGATTGAAACGTTCGCATATCAATGCCTTGAGATTGCTGTAGGTTGAGTAGAGATTTATCTTGTACTTTCGCATAAGATTCTGAAAGTCGGTATTGTAGAATTCTTTGCCTCTATCTGTGTGAAGATTCTTTGGTACTCGATGTTTGATCAATACAGATTTCATAGCTGCTGCTACATTCTTGCCGGTTTCAGTCTTTACAGGGACGGCCCACGCATACTTGGAGAAAACATCAACGATGTTGAGCATGTATCTATGACCTTTATTCTCTCGGGCGTAAGGCTGCATCTCTACCAAGTCAGCTTGCCAAGTCTCATCCAAGCC
>UELU01136673.1:24430-57130 GCA_900490025.1 Megastigmus dorsalis | reverse complement strand
GGGTAATTCGGATCAACGTGTTATTAAATGGCAGTCTGAGAAAAGAGGTTAGAGTCACTTGAAATTTCTATCCGATTTAAATCTTACTTTAAAAACTTATAGTGATAGAATTACGAACTTTACGTATAAATAATATTTATCACAAATTATTTAAAGCTTGAAAAATATGCTAGAAGTGATTATTCTTCTTTTAATTAATAAATAAATTGTGATCCTAATTACCCCAACACTGAGTGTAATTCGGGTCATTTTCAATTTTTTTATTTTAGTTTTATATAAAATAAAATGTGTTCTCAGCTAAATTTTTCTTGTGCATATTGATAGCAGATGCTATAAACTAATAAAATAATTCTTTAGAATAAAAAAAACTGCTGTAAATAAAAGGATACAGCGGCCATAGCTTAAGTGACTCCCAATACCCCAGTCTACCCTACATTAGAAAAAGAACGGAACTAGCTGTATTTAATATATTAAATTACGAGTAATCAATGGCAGTTGAACCAAATATGCACATTGCTTACTAATATATGAATATTGACTAGGTATATTTATTCATAAGCCTCTTCGTGTAGCATTATCATAGGCATGGCTTTACATACGATTCTAATGTAAAATTTATTAACGTATAACAGCATGTAATTTCAGCTAAATAATTTCTCGTCAGTTGTCACGTAGCGAATTAGACTATACAAATACTAGATAGACCCAATTAACTGTTATTAAATAATAATAATTTCATTCGTGGAAATATATACTGCAATCATTTATTCTTACTATTACAATTAATAAGTATAGTTGTTTGTGAAAACAAGACAGTTTACTCAACGACTGCGCACACGTATATATACGTACACATACCTATATATATTTGGTTTCTGACACAGGCAAGCGTGACAAGCTCAAGCTCGCGTTTGCTCGCTCGCTTGCTCGCTCGCCAACTCGAACGCCTGTATATATATATATATATATATACATGTATATATACTTACATCTCGACGCGTTCCACCTTGACGCCCCACGGATCCGTCGCCTCGTCAAGGGAGGTCTGCATCGTATGGGATATGGTCTCTCGCTCGGCCAGAATCTCTGCTAGACTCCTCGTGCCCAGTACCGTCCGCAACGTACTCGCAGCCAGCAATCGAGTTGAGTGGCTGGGCACATACCCACCCCGAAAAAAAGCTTTCACGTATACATACATTTGATGTGTGTGTGTGTGTGTGTGCGCGCGTGTGTGTATGAAAGAACAATAATGAAAGAGAGGAGAAATAAAGCAGCAGTAATAGGATGCAGGTGAAAAGCTCAGCGGTGAGCCGTGAAAAGATGAAAGGCAACGATGTGCGCAGCCAGTGACTCACAATTTGTACGCAAAAAAAAAGTTTCCTTTTTTGCCAGAGAGGAAAAGAGAGAGGAAGCAGCTTTGATTGGGCCACTTGGACCGGGAATGTATAAAAGAATTTAAAGTATGAGCTGCTATACGGGGAACACTTTTTTCTTGTTTGTCCTGACTATCCAATCAATCTAATACCGATAGTTTTAGAATGAATAAATACTCGTGTGCCTTCTATCACTTTGAAACGTAGGAATGGCTTTTTCTTTGTCAATTTGTTAAGAATAAATATTTTATTGAGCGAGACCAGCAAGTTTTAAAGTTCAATATTTATAACGTATTTTCTTAAAAAAAGAGTATAATAATATGAGGGTTATTAATTACCTCAACTTGTTTTATTGCTTCTACATAAAAGTTCGTAAAATCGAGTCTGTACCTAATTACGTACTTAAGCTTACGAAATTCAATGTTTGTTTAACAGAAGTTTTCTCGTTAAAATATTAATGGTTTTTGAATGTTGATGATGGATTTACTATGCTTATTGCGCACAATTCACTTTAGAAAGTGCATCATGAATTAAAAGTGTATAACAAGATATAAACTGGATCAATAAACTACACAGAAGATTAGGGTATAAATTACCAACCAGTAATTAGACATTTGTGAAGTAAAGTTTCTATAAAATTAGTCATTTGCTGTTTACGAATCTTGGTTTAAAAAAGTAATGCATTTACATTAGAAATTTTGTAACTCTAACGAACTTAGAGCAGATGATGTTACCAACTTCTACAAAAGCAGGTAACCTCGAGTATATGTTAAAGTTTTCTCTAAAGGGAATTCTTGAGGCCACCGTCATTAAGGGAACGATATTTCTTAAGTTAAGGAAAACTTGACCTTTTAAATGCAGTAAATTTTCTAGATTACGTTTAAAAAGTGTTTCAACATCAACATCATTACAGTTGCAGAACTTTATTTTGTAATAGGGATGTCTTTTCATTACTCGACACATAAAAGAGAAATGAAATAGTGTATTCACGTTGTAAAGTATCGAAAGGATAAAGCTCGATATCAATAAAGTATGCACATTCGTTCGCATTAATTGAAGTGTCACCAAAATCAACGATGAAACATAAAAAATGCAGAAACAACAACAAAGCAAAAGTCACAAACAAACAAAGCTTTTTATTTCCGAAATGACAGCTGGAAAACAGCTTCGTGAACTGCGCGAATGAACTCAATATAACGTAACAAAAATAATATGAAAAATTGCGGAATCGTTAGTAGTTTTTGTAATTACAATTCAAAAAATTGCGTGCGTTGGCAAAATAACAAAAACTGTTTGAATAGCAAGAGATAACAAAATTTACGGTTCATGTATACGCAGAACCTAATAACGTAATAAAAATAGTACTATTCGTTTGTAATTTTATTGAATAATTTATAAATTCGAATAATATATTCAAAAATAACTTGAAACCCCTTAACCGCTCAGCGTAAAAAAATTAATTTTGGTAAAGTAAAGAATACGATTTCGACGCTATTTATGTTACGCTACCACATCAGGTTCCTCGACAGATGAACTGATCGGGATGTTTAAAAAAAAAAATAATAATTTACTTAATAAATATTACGAGTTTCGTAATAATTTGGGTACTTACGTAACCGGCAATAAAATAAAAAACTAATGATTTTATTTTTATTACTATTTATTGTATATTGTGAATTTTCTAGACTCGCTACTGAATTACTTTTTCTTTTTTTTTACTATAACGATTCCGCAATATTAAGTACTTTTTTTTGTTAAGATATATCAGTTCATTCGCACAGTTAGCCCACCGACCAATAGGATTTGATTGTCCAATTGTACCTGTAATTTGCTATCTTGACGACGGCATTAAGGGGCTCCTTAATACGATAATAGACGACGGCGTCTACGCTGACAGTCACGGAATCCTTGGTGAGGACCTCCTGCGGCGGCACGTCGAATGATACCGTACGTAAATCAACGCGCACACAATTGTCGATGCAAGGTATCACAAAAAACGACCCTGCGAGCACAAATCGGATATATACACACGCACACAGACGCGCGCGAGTGCGTGTTTTCTTTCAGTCGGCGAGGGGCCCCGCAAATAAATGTGATATACGGCTGACAATACGGATTTACGATTCGCTGTAGCATTGGGCGTATTACTGGAAGCGCAAAAGGAGCTTTTTTCTATCCGATGCGCTTTTCAGAATGGACTATCTGCACCTCCGTGGTCATTTAATTTGTTAATAATGAAAAGTTTTCGGATGTAGAACAAATGTTTAATGAGTAGGAAATTTCTTTATCATCTCCATTTAAATATATTTTGAGTTCAAAGATGACTATTTGTACCTTTGAAGTACTCTTTGTAGTCATTATAGAAATAATACTTGCTTAAATTTTTAAGAGATTTTATTCCGTAGTAAATGTATAGGACATGATCTAAAAAAATTTCAGAGGCAACGTATTAAAGTACTCAATTTTCAGATGATTTTTTTTGCAGTATTTTTTGCAGAAAACGGAAATTTTGACTATTAAATAGAAGATCCTTTTAAAAATTTATTACTGATATGTTATTGCAAAATAATTATGCTTTGGATTTATATTTAAAATTTTCGGGTACTGTAAAAGTTAATGCTTAAAAGAAATAAATCTTAAGTACACTTATTTTACTACATATAATTTTCAAAAAAATAACACATACCTGGTCCTCGAGCTCCACCTTTTAACCGACCCATGCGAAAAACCACGGCCCTCTCGTATTCTTGAACGACTTTGAATATGACGCACAACGAAAATGGCATTGTTACAATAATGAGAAGAAAAGATCCAATCACAGCCATCATTTCTATGCATCTTGTCATTATTCCCATTCCTTCGGAATCCTCCTCATCCGAAGTATCTTCTTTTATACATAGAAATAGAAATGACTGAGAGTAGCTTAGATATTTATCGTATTAAAAAAATTTGAAAGTACAATACTATACTTTTGTAGTTAACAATTCAATAATGTTGAATTTGAATTATTATCAGTATTATCATATTTTAAGCAAAATATCAAACGCGAATCACAATAGCGTTGGATAATTATTTCAGATTAAACCCTGTATAAATTATTAATTTGATACCGAAATTAAACTTTGAGAAATAATACCGTTTCTGATGTTAATATTATCTTGTATTATAGTGACAGCTGTTGACTTATTTGTACGTTAATTAAATGCCAGAATCAGGAATTTCTTTGCAACCTACAGATTTTAACAATATTTAAATTCAGGGATCAAATAAGTAAATTAATATAGTTTCCTCTGCCATTTAATATAGCTTAATTAACTAACGTATTTTTTTTTTTTATAAAATTACTTTTATATTCATTATTTCCTTTGATAGCTGCAATTATTTATCATTCACAGATAATAATACTGTTAAACTCCACGTAGTACGGAAAGCTATTCTATTTTATCTTTGAATGTAAAGAAATATTTGCGATCCTTCAGTATACTAAAATATAATTTATTCTAATTTATTCTAATAAATAAATTAAGCTCATAGATAAAGATAAGCGTCAATAAATTGGCAGCAGTTTTTTCTTTAATTTACAAATCGTAGAAATCCGTAAAGTCAAAATGAATCCTTTAATTTATATTGTACATATATAAACTATTTTTAAAGTAGCGGCTGATTATGTAAAGCATATTTCTCATACAAATACAATTTAATGAAAATATATAAAAGTGTACGGGATGTCGCATTTTTTTAAAAAACTGAAAAAAATGATCTTAATGGCGAAGAATATTTTTCTTAATTTTATAATTCTTATTCATTGTACTTATACATTGTACAAGATAAACATGCACAGCAAGTATTTACTTTTATTTAATTGTAATCACATCTGGCATGAAGATCTTGATATAAATGAACTCTTATTAACAACCCAATGAACCAGAAATTAAATTCGGTGTTAAAAAAACAAAAAAAAAGCGCTATGAAAACCTATCATATTCGGGCTCTGCGTTTAAAGCTGCACACGAAGAGAACCCGACAAATTGCAGCGTCCGCTAGACTACAGCTAATGTCAATAAAAGATGTGAAGAGAACGAGCGATAGAGGGAGAGAGAGAGAGAGGGAGAGACGAAAGGAGAATAGAGTGAAGCCTGTCCTTGCAATAACATTTATCGAAGAAATCTCACTGAACTCAACGAAGCATTCAATTCCGCCGCTGTCGGTTTTCGCACATCCGTAGTTTACCATGCCCCCGCAGCGAAATTCTGCGGGCCAGAGCAGCTCTCTTGTCTCGTCCGTCGTCCGTCCTGCAGCCTACCCACAGAGGTCCAGGACTGATCCAGCGCACTGTGCGAACCCTCGTGACTCTGAGCCACACAGAGGAGAGCAGCAGCAGCAACAGCGGCACACGTACTGCGTTGGCCTGTCCGTCGGCGAATCGTCCCGCGGGGGAGGCACACACCACGGTTATTATCCCATTGGAGCGTTTCGTCTCTGATACCGGGCAGGGCCGTCGAGCCGTATCGGCTTCATCGTCAAATTCAGCCCCGACGCGCGACTCCTATCGCCGGCTCGCGCGCGACCGAGTGTCGTACCAGCCCTCTAAGCACCGTGTCCTCTGCTCTCCTGTATATACAAGACAGACAGCTGGCCGCTGGCGATGTTTCCGACTCTGCCGCTCTGCACACTGGCTTCTGGAGGTTTAACCCTTTAAAAGTGTGATTGACTCGGCTAATTGCCTGAAAGATATAGACTCGCTGGTTGGTGTATTCGGTGTATATATAGGCTGAAGGAGATTGGAGAGAGAGAGAGAGCGAGGATCTGTTCTGCTGACTAAATTAGGGAGCTAACGGACAAGTGGCGGAAGAAGAATAATTGCTGTTAGTCGGGGCTTGGCATTAATGCGTGTGGTTATGTCTAATATTTAAACAGCAGAGATTTGGTAGTAGAAATTGGTGAATTGATCAATGTATGCCACAAGAATAATATTTAATGTTAATAAAATTTTTCATGATATTTCATACATGCAATTCTTCAAATCATTTGATTTAGAACGTAAAATATTTCCACAGAAATTTAAAGCATAAGTAGCCGACTGTACCTAGTGAAAGTGAATAGTATATTGATTAATAAACATACGCAAAAATTTAAAACTAATAATTATCTGTCGTAACCTAAACATGTAATAAATATTGGTAATAAATTGGTTTTAATGTTTCATTCTAAATAAACACTTTCTGAAACATTTTCTTTGTAAGCTTTTTGAATTTTTGCAGAACCTTTAAAATTCCAAAAGATATTGATTCGTGTGGTATCATACGCGTATATCAAAGGAACACTTTGAAAGGCTATAGGACTTCAAAACGTATTTCAAAAAAAAATTTCAAAAAGCATTATCGGATGGCTTGGAATTTTTATCTAAATATCGTGCATCGCACAAGAAAAAAAAATGATGTTAAAACCAGTTTATTCAAGAAATAAACAGTGATATAAGATAAAAGTATATAAAGTAACTCTATATAGAAATTAAATAGCGTACCAATAGTACAATTGAAACTGTGGCGAAACTTATTTTCACAACTTATCGATCGGCTCTGCAATAACAACACTCACAGTAAGGGGATTAATTGTTTAAAGCATGAATAAAGATTTTTAATAAGTTATTGCTTAAATAAGAAATACACTGGCGTTGCATAAAGGTGTTTTAACGAAATCAGCTCTTCCCTAAATCACCACAAAGAGATTCTAACGAATCTCCTTCATGCTTAATTGTTATAGCGAGTTAAAGACGACAAAAAAAACAGAAAATATCCTCACTACTCGGGAAGACGTATCCGTGAGGCGCGGAGGAGAGGCCAAGAAACTTTTCCTCGCTTGATTATACTAATAACTTCTTGAACTGCTCAATTAGCGGTTCGCAAAAAAATCCCGTAAAGATTTCAACTTTGGTCTCTTCGTCGTCCCCGGTACCACCGCCGTCGCCACCCGCCAAAAACGAATATCTCAACTTCAGAGTTCGCACTATCGCTCGGAACATCCGGCAGACCCGATCCAATTTAGCCGTCCGCGCTCTTCTGGCCACCGAAAAACCAGAACGATCTCTAAGCCGTCTGTATACTCTTCGACAGGCGAAATTTCACCTCCCACTCTTTCGTTTTCTCCTTCACCTTCTCTCCTACTCTCTTCACTGATTTCTCGTTTCTTCTTCTCCCTCTTCTCCTTCTTCTTTTTCTTTTAGAGTATTGATGGGAGTTTGATCTTTTATTTAAAAAAATGTTCTTCTCGATTATTATTAGGTTAGGATTTGGAATTATATACCTATTTGTATTTTAATCCAGTTATTAAAAGGATCGATTAATTAAATAATACACAATTAATGCAAAAAGCTTAAAGCTTACTAATATTTTAACTGCAATTGTTAATCTGCACTTATTGTTGATTATCTGTTAATATTAACGAATACGAATGCATATAATTTTCGTAATCACGATAACAATTGCGCTAGAATAATTAATTTTAAAGTAGAAGAGTATAAAATTGCATAAATACTTACGTTAATTACCACTTTTCTGATTCTACACACTTACAGTATGCTCCCAAATCGATTGTTGACTTTTTTGTGAGAATTCTGTAAAATCCATGGGTCTAAAATCTATTCTGACGTATTTAGAGATACAAAGTCCAGTGCAACGAAGTATAATATCTATTCTTAGATTATTTTATATGAAAACATACAAGACCTGCATATCTAGGAAATTTTATAAATAGTTAAAACTTGATCAAGAAAATTAAATAATTAAATTGAAAATAGTTGTATTATTTATAATAATTAGAAATTAGCAAACAATTTTAATCTATTGTGTCTAATATAAAACTGGCTTATGTATAACACTCGTGATAAAAAATAAATTATGTGATACTTTCAGTAGTAACGGATAAACTAGAAATTCCCAGATAAATTTCTTTTAAAGATAATCTGATAATGTAATTTTGTTCGTAAATTTGTATTTTGGTCATTATGCCCATTTAACTTTCAGATAAATAAATAATTTTTATTAGATGAACTTTATCCAGATTTACCTGTTATAATAAATTCATAATTTTATGTAAAGCCTTTCGTAAAATGTAAATACATTAACAATTGTAGAAGTAAAAAAGCTTAATCCACATGAATTAACTACAGAATAATAAAGAAAATATAAATTAAAGTTATATAAACACTTTTTACTTTACTAATGAACTAAGCAAGACATAATTACTAACGAAAGCATCCTTAGCGAGAATACCGGTATTCCACGGTATATCATTAAACGCGACTACATCAATCCAACTCTAATTAACCGTCACGAAGTCGAACTCTGCCAACCAGCAGCGTATAATCGTCAATCTCATATTCATCGAAAGGTGCACACGCTCCAGCGTGACAAAAAGTCCAGCGCAACATACACTAAGAAGTGCAGCGCAGCCTGACCTCGAGCATGACACACAAGTCCACATAAGCCTGCACCGAAATATCTCACGAAATGTACACACAACGATTCGGGAGGCAGCAGGCGGTCGTGGCTCGAGCTTTCGATTCCCCCTATATACCCGTAGCCGTCATATGCCATGGCGCGCGGGCATCTCATGTGCGGCCGGCGACCGCAAACCCATACCGAATTAGCCTCGCATCTCCCTCTCTCTCTCTCTCTCTCTCTATCTCTGTTTATGCGAGCCGGAGTAATTGCGCGTGAAGGCAAGCGCGGAATCCGCGAGAGCCAAACGAGAAGCCAATGAGCCGTGTGCGAGTCTCCCTCCTACCCAACCTACACAACGTATCGACTCTTGCGCTCGAGCTTTGGCCGATCGGGCAAAAAGAGACACGATGCCTTTGGTATTTTAATGGGCTTGCGTGTGCCGATATCTGTCACTCGCGGTGTATATGTATAGGTGCGGTTGCGTCTATACAGTTGGAAATGAACAAGGATATGCGCGGCTTGAATTTTTGCTGGATGGATTTAGCTCGTGGCATGATGACTGTTGAGAGGATAGAAAGTAAATGAAAATCAATGCTTTTTATTTTATGAAAAAAAATACTTTTCGCTAATGATGGATGCAGGTAGAAAAATACGTAATTTTGAATGTCAATACTTCATTCGATTTTGAAGAAAGCACTAAAATTAACTAAATAAAATTTATGTACAGAGATTTTAACATTGTTTAAGAAAATATTCTATACAGTAATCTTTTTGATGAATAAGTGGTTTAATATCAATTGTATATTTAGGAATTATGTTTCTTAACTGTTTTGTATTAGATATTTTCATTTCCTTGTAACCTATATACCATTTCCAATGTTGCAACTCGAGCTTTTCTATTTTAAAAGATGAGTCCATAACGTCATAAAAACTGTTCCAGTAAAATGAAGTTTTAATAGAAACATCAAAGTTCCTAAGTTTACACAAGAATGCACACAGTTTCAGGAAGAAAACGGCTCTTCTCATATGGTAGACGGTCATTGCCGAGAATGCAGATTTTAGGAAGGACTACATTTCAAGGGGAGACAAGGAAAATTCTGACCCCGATTTAAATCTAAAAATATCCTTGTAAAAATATTGAATCATAAAACGGGACGAACGTTTTCGCTGGTTTACGAGAGTATTTGCGACAGCTTTTAAATCTCGCATCAAATAATTTGATTCCCTTCATTGCCGCAGATGCGTAATGAAAAATTTAAATTGAATTCCTCGCCGCGAATTAAATTTTTGTATTATCTAAGGGAAGTTCTCGCAGCGAAAAATGCTGCTGCTCTTCTTTATGATGCGGTTTGATTTACTGTCTATAAACGAGTATAAAGGTACATAATTTTTAACTACTTTTATGCTGATGATATTGTTATGAACAAGTATAAATTAGAAAACAGCACTTTACACGTGCTTTCGGAATAATGAGCTGTCAACTAACATACAATAAGTGCTGCTGCGTTAAATAAATCTTCTCCTTTTTTTCCCTCAATTTATCACATAATTACTATGCTCGTAAAGAGAACCATAAATGTTTGATAATTAAAACTTTTTAAAACACACATTTCTGTAAAAATATGAATAATCATTATACACATTTCCAGCAGTTAAGTTTTATGTACAAATATTTTTTCTACTTTTTATGTATATAGATCAGATAAAATACTCTGTTCATCATTTATTCAACATTTTCAATATTTTTAATGAATGCGCGGAGAAAATTGTGTGTTCAAAATATCAACAACTATTTCCATTATAGAAAAAAAAGTTTTGCGGTCAATGAACTAAAAACGTGACTTTAATAAATTGCTTTATTATTATACAATATCAAATTCCCTATATTATCGATTTTAATGTTTCGATTCATTGGGCTTTATTCATTCTTTAGAAATTACTTGGGCGTCTGTTTCATTCTCGAACTTATTTTACTCCTCGTGTTTTACCTTCTGTTTTTTTTTCTTCGCTATACGGACGGCGAAAATAACAGTTTAATTGAATCAGTCGAAAAGAAAAATAAACCTTCAATTCTAAAAGAACTCCGTAACGGTATAAGCCCAGGCAAATTTGTTATACTAGGCATTGCTAATGAACTGATAATAGAATAAAGTGAGTAGAGCAAATAATCGAATTTTTAAGAAATTTAGCAATTCGATCATAATATTTTTGAAGTAAATTCTAGAGAAAAAAAGTTACATTATTTGTAACTATATCATATTGTGTCTGTTTTTACTTTACAAATAATAATTTAGAATCTCATTTTTCCAAGTTAATTATTTTCTCTCGCAGAAATCGTACTTTAATCAAATGAAATCTTTTTATACAATTCCCATAGTAGTTTGATTTTGTAATTGAGCAATCGAATATGTCATAATAATGTCGGGTGCACACGGTATAACGAAATTATCTTGCCTCGAACACGAAATTGAAACGCTTCTTAATACCGCAATAGGAGTAGTCTTAATATATTTATAGGGTATGCCTGGGGAGCTCTATTTCTTTATCAGCACATGGTTTCACTTGAGCGATGACTTGGCGGAGGCACTCGGGCGTTTTCGAAAGCGGCTTTTTGCCGACGTGATGGAAGTCTCTTCCGAGGCTTTTTCTAAGCACTTGCAAGCCGATTTACCCTTTTGTTAGCGCTTGGCCGAAGTCGCGCGGAAATTACGAGTGTATTTTTCCGATGAGAAATTGCGAGCGCGATGACGAGGATGTTCTTTTTTTCTTTTATATATATATATATATATATTTAAAGGGAGCCTCGTCAGAGTTCCTTTACTCGTGGTTGATTTTATTAGTTTTTATGTTCTATCTGTGCGCTTGCGAAATTGCTGTATCAATTTTTATTGGTTAGCTACCATCTTCTTGCAACGAGGATAGTTTTAGCTTTATTGAATTTGTAATAATAAGTGCAATAACTGAGCTTTTATTTAAGAGTATCATCAAACTGCAATAATTTCTGAACTGTAATAATGAAAAAGAGATTTTAAGAATAATAAAATATACGATTAAAAAGATAAATTAAACTTAATACACAACATTTGTAATTAGAAAATGCGTCCTTGTATTTTGGACAATAAAATAACTATTATTTTCTGTATTACTACTTTTTCCTTTAACATTTTTCTAATATTTATTATCATTTCTGCCAACGAGTCAAAATATCACGCACTTATCTTCATTTATGTCATCAACAGAATTACGTAGTAATTGCAAATTATAAAATACCGTACCCTCATTCTGCATACTTATTAATTAAACAAGAAATTAATGTACGTAGGATGCCAGTTTGTATACATGCAACGTTGAACTGCAATCTGATCCGTGTAAAAGTTAAAAAAAATTATGTGCCGCTTTATCGATAATCATGACGTAAGTAACTTTGTGTATAAAATAAACACGGCGTCAAATAATTCTGTTTTTTCATTTAAGTAATAAGTTCTTCAAACTAACAAATCTGTATATCACTTTACAATCTATTTTTGTAGTTTATAAATATATAGGTGATTCCACGCGAACGGAAAAATAAAAAATTTTTAAATCTCTGAAACTTTGGGAAAATGTTGTTTAATGTTCAAAACATAATTCTATATTTTAAGAAACCTATATACAAGGGTCTAATTACTATCAAGTCTCAAAGATACATCAAAAATGGAATTTTTTTGAGTTCAAATCTTTGTGATTTTTTATCTCAAAATTTTCTGATAAAGTCGTAAAAATGGTAAATACAAAAGTTGTTGCATTTTACCTCAAGAATATGTCTGAATTTTTTCAGAATATTTGGTGAAGGTCTGTGATTGGTCAATCTAACTCTGACTGACATGACCGATTTCATCGTATGATATCTCAAAATTTTCCTTGACTTGAGCACTTCAAGCCCTTATAGAAGATGAGCAGCTCAAAGAGATAAGAACTTTAGTACTTCAAAACAAGTCATTTTCATCAATTTATGTCAAATGGGAATTTACATGTGATAAAAATGTACATATAAAATCGTCCAAAACGCAATACTCCTAAATATATTTATCTATAACCAATGGGATATTACTTAACATTTTTCATTTAATAGTTTCATATATAGCTCATAGATACATAGAACGCGTGATATCTGTTTCCAACATAACAAAAATTAAAGAAGATACAGCCAATTAAAATTTCTGCGATGTCACGATTGCAAACATTCGAGAAGTACTGCAACATCACAGTATGTCTATACATACATAAGAAAATACAAACTTTACTCTATAGTTTTTCTCTTCTCAGCTATGTATCGTTAAAGCCACAGGGTTATCATCAGTTACAAATCCATCGGTCATCCTAAAATTCGTCACATAAAGAGACATATATATAACACACTCCCAGGCAGAACAATCAACCACGTACAAGCCAAGAGAGAGTGCAGTGCGCTTGTACCGCGACGCAGCAGCCGAAACAGGCACATACGGGGTGGGAGACAGCGCGTGCACAAAGCGCATGGATACGCGCTCGTAGGATGCCTATACCTCGTAGTTTACCGGACGTCCTGGCCGACTCAATTCTGTTTACTTAATGCGAGGTACTATATATCCGCAATAATGCCGAGAGTGCGCGACGCGGTTCGCTAAAATTGATTCGTTGACCGACTGGTATATTGCGCTAGTAGACAAGGAGGAGGCGGGGGTAGAGGAGGAGAAGGGGCCGACACGTGTGGACGGTGCATATACGGGTATCGCTTTCCAACGGTATAGAGACAGTGAACGAATCAAAGAGAAGCGCGGAGCACGTGGGAGAGAAGGGACGATGAGAGAAGCGGGACAGACGTGCGGGAACAAGCGGCAGCTGTTTAATATGCAAGCGCGAACAAAAAGATGGCCCCTCTCCCCCACTATTCAGGAGCAAGGTATATATGCAGACGAGAAGCCTGAACAAGGACGCGCTCAGCCTATACGAGTCGAACTAACAAATATAAACGAGATGACCGCAGAGAGACACGCGAGGCGGATGAAAAGGATATTTGCTGCGATGATATTATCGCAACGTTATTATACTCTTATTAGAAACGGTTTACTTATAATGCGTCCAACATGTGGGTATCCGCTACGATGTAACGTTAGGGCGATGCTAGGGAATTGATTTCGCTGACCGACGCGGATGGGGGAAGCTATAAGCTTGTTCCATCGCATTTGCGAACTCGCCAGTCACGCCGGTAAATATACTGCGGATAATCAAATAAACTCTATATGTATAGGTATACAAGAGAGGCTAGGAGTGGCTCTTTGTTACCATGTACAGGTTGGGGTATTTAATTCGCGGACCCGCACGATAAAGACAAAGGCGCAGAAAGGAGTTGGAGCGCGCGAACGTGTAACGGGAAATATAAAGAGACAGGACTGATGAGAGGAAGAACACATACATATATGTATACAGGACCGGGTGGTGTGCGTTCGCAAATAGAGAGTGAGGGATTCGTAATTTTCCACGGGCCTTTGGAAGCTCAACCGCGCGCGACCCATCCCGCCTTCCCGTTTCGTAACTTCATTCAATTACGAGCTTATATATGTGTTTGACGTTTAACAACAGCGCGTTTTCACTGGGGAGACTGGGATATTAACGGTTTTGGGACAGGGGCGGGAGGCGGGAAGCGAAGGGCGGGGGAAATTGAGTTTGCTGTTCGTCGTGTAATTCGCTCCTTTGAGCCACCTGTGCATCGTTGGAGATGCATTGATTTTAAAGCATAGGCGCGTCTCTCGCTTTCTTTCCATTGTACGTTGTTCATTTGGATATCCCTTTGAGGGATGGTTGCTGCTGCTGTTGCATCGATCGAGCGAAAAATTTGAATTCCGCAACGACTAGCGATTCAAAACTCATACCACGCGGAATATTTCTGGAAAGGCTGGCTGCAGCAGAGGGCGAGCCTAGGATTCCAGAGGACTCGAGGAAGTTCCGTAAGTTCCAAGTTCCGCAAAGGAGTTCCGCACCGAGCTCCGATCCATACATCATGGGAAAAAAAAGATCTTTGCAACCGACGTATATAATTTACTATAGACGCCAATAGTCCCCGCGCGTTCTACACGATAATAAATATTAATAAATCTCGCATCGCGTTGTTTGGTTTTTCCGCATAGCTATAACGATACGTCGCGTAATTCGGTGGACGCACTTATTCATGCGCGCACGTAAATCAATAAGTTGGCAAATATCACGAGAAGTAGATTTGTGTGTATACTGCACACGCTATATGTATATAAATCCATGTATCTTGAAGCGATTTATCCTTTATCTTATACATCTTTTGGCGTTTCATTTATTCGCGCGGCAGCTTTGCGCGTGTTTATTCCGGTAGCACATAAAACCAGAGCCTTCTTCAACGTACATCCCATCCGCGCGTGTACAAGGCAGCTGGTACATAGACAAGGCTCTAATTCTCACGCAGTACCGCGCTCGCATGTGCCCTCCCACTCCACCCTGTACACATAAACAAGCAACAGCGCACGAGTCCAGCGGCCAACTTGGCGTGCACCATCGCAGGACGCATCATCGACCCACTGACACACAGGCCTCCATTGTACCCCCAGTCCTCTCTCTGTCTCTCTATATATATATATTTACTCGTAATCGGAATCAGGTTTGTCGTCGTAGTATGTAAGCGATGGTGCAGCGAGGTCTTCGTTCCTTCCGGCCTGGAATATATACCGGCGGGCTTTCGGAGTAAACGCGAGAGCTATGTGCAATCAAGTCAAGTGGGTGGAGAAAAGGGGAGAGGTGAGTGGACGCGATGTGACGATTGGATCGTCCGATGTCGTTCAAGTACCCGTCCGTCACTACGTACACCTATACGTGTATAGGTGTTGACTGCTCACTTATCTTCTGTGTGTGTGTGTGTGTGTGTGTGTGTGTGTGTGTGTGACTCTCTGTAGTACCTCGCTGAACGCTGGACGAGACGGTACAGGGATGGGGGAGGGGGTGTCGCATACCTCCTTACGCTACAACGAAGTCATGCGGTTGATGCTATCTCGGGTCCTTGCATCTTGATTTTATAGGTTTTTGTCATACTTCGTTCTGTAGCGATATTCTGTGATGAGGAATAGTTATATGCGCATCGTTCAAAGTTTGATCGTTATGCTAAATTTTTGAAAATTTACGTTATAAAAGAAGGAAGTGTTTGATAAAAACAACTCTGAATTATAAAAACGTCGCACTGGAATATGGAATGTTATACAATATTACTTTGAAAATCAAAACGGAAAACATTGTCAAAGAAAGCCTTTGGTAAAGAAAATTTATTTCATACCTTATTTGTTATATTCAGTTATGACCTTAATGAAAATTTTAATTTTGATCAAAAAATTCTACAATTCCACTATTTTCATAAAATAAGAAATTAACTCTGTTACATTTAATTACATTTCCAATTAATCGTGAATAGTTTGGATACGCTTACATTCTTTGAACTAGATCTACGAATTCGTTTTATCACACAAAACCCGCATGGACGATAACTCGATCTTTAAAAAACGAGGAAAATTCCTTTGAGATAAGTAAGACATCACAGGATTTCATATGTAACGTGTGCTCGTAAGTAAGGGCGGACTTGATAATGGTCTCGTTGACCGAGCAGGATGGACGCTCTTTTGGTTATACGATAGCCGGTGCTTGGATTTTCTTTGTCAGCGACGAAAATGACCGCCAGACTGGAGGGATTAGCGATGAAAAATTGTGCCGCCCTCTCCATAGAGAAATTGGACACTCTTTTTTTTTGCTATCTGCTTTTTTTTTATAGACACGTGAATAATCATAGTTCGTAGATATTAAATTAATCAGAATGCCCATATATATCACGCATTTTAGAAGAAAGAATTTTATCAAAACCAGGTTTTATATCGAATTAATCCTCTTTAAAAATGTTTTTTTTTTTTAGTTTATTTTTAATTCTTTAGTTTACTTACTTTTTATGTATCGCAATTGTACTTTTTATTCTCAAAACTAATCGAGTACGTTCTCTTTAACTCCGGATACTTTTTCGACCTCTTCATTATTTTTTCCAATCGCTCACGCATACGTAGATTATTAAATTACAACGCGCGATCGATGTATCCATTTTCTATATGGATTCCATTAGACGTCTAATATGGCGCTATCCACATCCACATAAAAAAGTCACATCATAAAGTGAAAAAGAGAAGCTCTTACCAACTATGGTAGCCAGAAAAATGTAGAAAAAAATAATAAAACACTGGAGTTCGTACTTAATAACAGAATCCTTTTCTAAATTTTTGTTACAACAAATTACATGATATCGTTGATTCTAAAAAGGGTTGGTAAAAAAAAGTTCCATCATCAAATTTAAGTTTGGAAAATTTTCGGATAAAACCCGCTCAATACTAAAAAGTATTAGACAAAACCTTTTCCAAACTAAAATTTAAGATAGAAGCTTTTCCAACCTGAACTTTTGAGAATCAACCTTTTTGCACCGAGTTGATTATACCTATATCATTCCAAAATATTTTAACTCATTTATAAAAGACTGATAAATCATTCAGTAAAAAAAATGAGTTAGTCTTTTCTGTGTAAAATATTATTAAGTTACATCCAAATTAATTATCACTTTACACTATAACGTAAAAAATAAAATAAAAAATATCCAATATAAATTATATTTTACACGAATGAAAGACTAAAAGATGGACTAACACCGATCGATGAGTAATTTCTCACTCTTTTGGATTTATAGGAATAATAAGTTGTTATAAAATTAAAGAATGGTTTATATAATATAAAGAAATAATTTAACCGAACGATTTTTGACTAAACCTTTGACTAAACCTCTTCTTTAGTCTAAACTGAAATCCTAACTAAATAGATAATGTAACCTGCCAATTTGTTTTCGCTCAAACTACAAGTTACATATCATGATAATAACTTTCATTATCATGCTAAGCTTAACTTAGGTGGTGCATGCTCAAGTTCTGGATAAAATAAGAAAATACGGCAAGAGGCGATGTCGATTCGTGGAATCGAAGTTGCGATGACTCGTCTCCTCCATCCAACTCGACGCAGTATAGCAAGCGCGCGCATACAGAATTTGAAAATTCATCGCCGTATATGTCTATATACACCAAGACTCTGCCGCTGACACAGGAAATATCGTTGAAACTATGCACCGCAATTACGAAACAAAAGTCTTTCAGTGTTCGCAAAAAGTTTCACGCGCAGCGATAAGCTAATGTCTTCGTTGGCGCACGGTTTATGTACCTTATGCGTGTATGAATTTTCAGAAATTCCGTAACCGTATATTACATAGTTCAAGGGCATGTGCTAGAGTCGGAAAAATTCTTACCTTACCGATTCTTGCATAATGTAAGCATTATGTGATTCCTGTTTCTTCAAATTCTATTCATAATGCATAGAGATTTTTGATTTTCTAAAATATCGTTCAGCATTCACAGCGTTTTCTGTCTTCGAAATTTCCGAAAACAAAAAACTCTATGATTATGCTTGGAATTTTATGCAACTGGAATTATATAATATTTAGAACATTACCGGGGCATTCATATTTATTTCGCTTAATGCAAAAACAGATAAGAAAAAAGCGGCGACTTTAGCTTAGCTAATTTTAAAGCTATTGCACTATTAATCCCAGATGCTGAACTAACTATAACATACTTGCGAGCGAGGAATGGTGGTGGAGAAATAAAAAAGCGAGTGAGGCAGGAATATTACTTTTGAACATTTAGCGCACATATGCTAATGGGAAATAATGAGTGGGTAGGTATAGATTGAGCTACCGTTTTGTGCAAATAGTTCTTAATTTAGCTATGGAACGCATTTTATTCAGGATGATAATTAAATACTTTGATGCTGTAGCTTGATCGTTTTCAGTAATTATAAAATACTGCTCGAAATTCATTGGAATTTGTAATTGATCAGTTAATATTTAACTGAATCCCGCATACAAATGCGTCATACTGCATTAGTAATACAATAATTAATTGTAAAAAAGTAAGAGTAGAAAGATGAGAGTCATTTATCCGATAATTTCAAGAACACAAAGAAAAATTAATTTTCGAATAAGCTACGCTTACTTTCGGCTAGATTTTGTGATATATTTAATGTCGAGACTAAAATTATTTTCACATAACTTCTAACTTTGTAGTCCGCACCATATACAAGGATAAGCTCTCCTGGCTTATTTGGTAATTTATTAAAAAATAATCTCGAAAATTGTAAAAAAACTTCCAAATATGTATTTTAACGATGTACCAAATATTTTAGTTTATAATAGGTTTCAAGCATAAGATTGTAACAAAGTACAAAATTTTATATAGCTGATTACAGAGCTGGTTTTTGGTAGTTTATGTCAAAGAAATAAGGACGTATTTTTTTTTGTCCGTATTTAAATATCTATGTATATTATAACATATAGTTATTACTTTTAAGAAAAAAAAAATACATCCTAATTATTTTTGAATTCTATATCTATAGTAGATAAAGAATAATTATTTATCTATGTTACCTAACTTCCCTATTACTCCAAAGTGGTTATACATTAACTATCTTCCCTACTGCTATTTTAAAGTAATTTTCTTACGGCTTACATTTAGGTGAGATTGTTCATTAAATATTAAATGCTCTAAAACTTAAAATGATATTAGTATGTATCTTTTATTAAAATATGCTTCGCCATGAACTCGAAGACAGTTCTGCTTATTCAAACACGGAAAATTGTCCAAGTCTTGCCCTAAAACTTAAATTGCGCAATGACTGAATAAACAGAGAGGAAGACTAAGGAGAAACGAAATAAGAAATATAAGTGAGTACCAGAAGCACTAAAATGCTCCAGTAGACGCCAAAAAAGTATATAAAGAAATAGCATTTTGAAATTATAAAGTGTCAAAATGTTTAATGATTACCAACAGCTCCTTGAAGAAGTAATTTAAAAATTTTATCTTTAAAAGCGTCTGCGCATTCACTCGTAGACCGTATTCAACTAAACAAAAAAAAAGTAGGTAAAGAGAACGACGCGAAAAATTGAGCGCAAGTCGACGTTTTTCTGCAAGCCGCTGCTCGTGGCACCTAGGCGGAATTTCGGTCGGTTATTAGCCGTCTACCGAAAGCGGCCCTCTACCCAACCCAACCCAACCCCCGAATATACAGCCTAGTTTCGGGAAGCTGCTTGGCTCCGCTCGTCGTTATCGCATTCAATTTCCTCGAGGCGAGAGGGAGCACGAGTGAAGCAGCTCTCTCGAGTTTTGTTATCAAAACGCCGACAGCCCGGAAAATCCACGCGCTCTCTTCTTTAAACCGTCTACTCTTTCCTCTTCTTCCACCGCCCCCGACGCCGCCGACGCCGCCGCCGCCAACTTATCCTCTTTTCCTTCGCGCGGCGTCGATAATATCGTTCGAGAGGAGAGAATGAGACAGAAGAGGAGAACCAGAGATGGGGAAGGGAAAGGGAGAGAGTAAGGGAAAAATGTGCGACGACACGATGAGACGAGCTTAAGAGATGAAAAGAGAGGAGAGCTGCGCTCGAGTTATAGGGTGATCGCGAGCAAGTGGCCGGAGCGATGATAGATTAAATAAATTACCGATTAGTTGCATAATTTTTACTTTTTTAATTCAAGTTACGTGGTGCATAAATAATTTGATTGAAAAAAGTTTGTATAAAAACAGTGCATTGAGTAAGTGAGTGAGTGAGTACGCGGAGGTCGAAACAAGCTCGTGTTACCTTTTCACCCTCGCTTTGCTCGGGTGCAATCGTCCACGTGAAGATCAAATCACTTTCTCGTAAAATTAAAATATACAGAGTATTTAATACTAATATAAATAGTGTACTTATGACTAGTGTAAGCTCACCGATAAACTGCCTGACGCCGTGCCGCCAAGTATGTTCATAGTCATTTTAAGATAAAAAATATTGTACAAAATTGAAAAGTGAAAAAAATAATAGAATAACTAAAATGACTTACAATCTGCTAAGATTGCTGCTAAGCTAAAAAGAATACTTGACTATTTCTAAAATGGTTTCACAACTTTCTTTAGCCAAATTTTGCAATAAGAAATTGTTTATCTAATTTGCATTACTGGGACAAATAGAAGCTTTGACAGCAATTTCTATTTATTTAATCACTTTCTTAAAATCAAATTTAGATAATATAAAAAATGTAATAAAGAATTGATTATTTAGTTAGAAAAGTGGATTCGACATTATGCAGCAAAAAATATATTTTACTTTTTACATGATCAAAAAGCGATTACATAGATACTAAAGAGATTTTATTTTTTGTTGGGGATGAAACATCATACTTGCCACAAGTTTTACCTTTTTAAAGGTAATTTTTTAGATATAAATAGAAACGTATTGTTCTATACAAGTTACGCAAACAAATTTTAAACTATTCATGTAGATTTAAGCACTTTGTGTCATATATATTACGTGATTTTTTCGGCAAATATTGAATTTAATGCTAACTAAAAGTAAATGTATGTGTTATAATGTATGATGCGATGAATGGTCATTCGTTAATTTATTTTTAATGCGAGTATTCGATTCTTCATTATATTGAATATTGACTGAAGAGGAAGTTGGAAAGATTTCTACCTTACCCGGTCCTTGCATTTAACGAACTATATAAAGATAGTGATTAATTTTTGCAAAAAAACTCTTTGCCACCAGCTCGGTAATGATGTAAACATCACGTGATTTGAGTTTCATGAGATTCCATCCACAATTCTCAGAGACTTTTGTTGTCGAGAATTATGTTAGTAATTCATAACGATTTTTATATTTGACATTTTCGGCATTAAAAGTCTGTGCAGCGACTTGTGGATGGAATTTCATGAAACTTGAACCGCGTGATGTTTACATTCCCTTAATAAATGAAATTTTTTTGAAACGAAAATTAATTATTGCGGCTTCGGTCATCAAAACAATAATAATACGATACTGTTCTGTATCAATTCCTGATACAAAATGTCATTCAGAAATAAACTAAAGTATTTCATTCGTCAAATTTTTTAATAGTATGTTTCAAGGCATATAATGTTAATTAATATCGTATAACTTATTTTTTAAATTTTAGCATTAGTTGTTATGATCTAAATTTCTTTATTAATTTTAAGGACTAAGGGATATTGAATAGTGAAAGGTTAATTCCAAAAAGGCTAATTATCATAATAATTATCATATGAAAAAAATTATATTTTATGAAGATTAAGTGATTCCGAATTATATTATGCTAAGCAACACCATTCCAAAATTTATATTATAAATTTGAAATTGTCAATAGTTTTGCATTCATTCTTCTAACCCTATCTGAAAAACACTTTAAAAAAATTATGTGGACTACATTCTAATTGAATAAGAAAATAAAATTTAAAAAAATCAATTTGTTGGTTATAATTGATTGAATTTCTGTATTCGCTGCTCTTACTTTTTCTAATTGTAGAAATTTGTAATAAAATAAATTGACTTTATCAGTTAAATATAAGCTGCAAATATTTTTCGAAATTATAAACAGCTTCTACTGGAAAAATAAAATGACAACGTGCATCAATCGCAAAAAGAGAAATATTACCTATCGAAGTTTAAAGTCGTAAACGCCGTAATAGTAAAAGCAATATTTCTTTTCATTTTTTTTTGCGTCCATAAAACGACGCAGTTAACATATTGCAAAAGCAAAACGCAATAACATATAGAATTCCTATGTCCCATTATCCTAAAAATTCAAAATTATCAAGCATAAATATGCGCAAAACTTTACATGATTTTTGAATAAATGAAGATTTTATGTGGACGTTAAGAGTAGGTCATGCCATATAGGCACGCTTGGACTGGAAAAAGAAATTAATCCACTGTATTAGTAGGAAATGTTGAAAAAAAATTAAATAAGAATGAAGGTCTCACTACCCATTATCTAACTTCCATTTAGTATAGGGTACATAAAAGACCATTTATAACTTTTCGAGTATACACCGTAGATCTCCGTCGCTGATTAGTATCGAGTGGGACTATAAGTAAAGCGACTTTAAATAATATAAACAAAATTAATTCTATTTTTATTATATTCTAAATGGAAGTAATAGTTTTATACGTTTACTAATGGTTTACCGCGGGTATTATTCTTGAATCTGGATTAAAACGTGAGTCTTTGTGTCCAATAATAAGAATACGTTTATTAAATTGCTTGAATAGAAAATGATAAATTTTGAAAACACAAATCACATGAACAATTGTATGGAAATATTTTAATTTAATTAATAATATAGTAATGATCCTATGTTATATAAAAGTTCATACTAATTTCACCAAAACGGTTGGAAGTCATGATTTATATATTAGTCATGATTCATAATATATATATATATATATATTTATGGCTGGAACGTCTATTTTTACTTTACAGAATTTCTACTTTCAAATATATTGACTTATTGTACACATAGTAAGAATGTGATTCGAATAACAATAAACTAAATCGAACCAACTCAATAATGTATACACATCCCTAAAATTCTATAAAATTTCATAGCTGTAAGACTCGCTGGAATCTGATAATTCGCGGAATCCAGCTACTATAAAAATCGACAGCCTTTGGTGTCGCCGTCGTTCTCTCTCTCTCTCCTGTCCACGACTTCAATTTCTCCTATTACCCTCACTCCGACCGCGTCTTCGTTACTACGTCGCGGACCTTGCGTGGTTACATGGCCGGAAGGTTTCCTGTCTTTACTCTCCCCATGTCTCCTCCCCTCCATTAAGCCGGCGAATTAAATTACTGAAATTACACCCCTGGGCAGGAAGTGCCAGGTGGAAAATCTGCGAGGTGGTGCGGCGCAACGGGTCCCGGCAACGAGATTAAGATTCTCCCTTTGCCTCTCCCCTCCCCCCCCCCCTCCACCACCATCTTCTCTTTACATTAGCCCTTAACTCTTCTCTCTCTCCGTCTCTCTCTCTCTCTTGCCTTGGAGAACAGGGCATATAACTCGCTGGTTAAGCTAATACTTACGCCGACTGCCACGAAATATTAGCCACTGAGCCCGCCAACTTTCCCTTGAGTGCGCAGCACCACCTGGAATTTACGATTAAATTTTTGTTTTTCCGATGAGCCTTATTAAGAGCTGGGGCGCGCGAAATTAACCGAGGAGTGAGATTTTTCATTTTATTTTTTCGCCCCTCTCGCCTTTATTCAAAGCTCGAAATAGCCGGAGCCTGTGAAGTGAGAGAAATGTGAAGGAATTAAATTCTTTTATGAAATGCGCAATTCTAGGTGGTTGATGAGATTAACGCGCAAAAGTCACGCTGCAAGCTTAACTTGAATGGTTAATAACGAGAACTGCTAAAATATTAAATGTGGAGGAAAATGTATTTTTATTTTTAACAGAAGAGCTCAAGGAGCGTTTTGAGAAATTTTTATGCATATAGCGTGTTTTATTTCTATTGCTCAATCGTTTGCACACTGTAAATTCCAACATACTAAACTAACATAATCTGATTGTTGTTATACGTCGTTTTCTACATTGTTCTGACGGTTTACATTGTTTCTGTGAAAGTAAAAGTGTTTTATGAATAACTGGTTGTGCGAGAAAAAATATTTAATAACTGATGTTGAATATAGTCGCTGCGAGGAAAATTGAAGCTATTCATCCGCTACTTGCTACATTCATTTACCAGTCCATCTCTTTCTATATTATTCATGCTCCACGTCTGTCCTTTGTCTTCGCGCACTGTTGACGCATCAGCAAGTCGACAAGCGCAAAAGCCTACTTGATACTCTTAAATCAACCTTGAAACCTGTCTTCTTTTCAGACTCGTTGATGTGCTACATGAAAAAAATTGTTTTGACGCTGTTCAGCTGCTCCATTCTGTAAGAATCTTTTGTGAATCGGCGAGCGTATTAGTGTTATTTTATCCTCGTGACACTTGTTATTACTATGATTACATTATTGAGAAAATAATAAAATGTTTTAAACAATTTTTTTCTTTATAATGGTTTCTCTATAAGATTGTTTAATTTAGTTTCTTCCTTGTGAAGTATGATGGTATTATCATAAATTAAGTGTGCGAGATTTATAACCAAATATATTCTGAATAGCTTCTGAAGCTGTCGTCGATACTTACTCCAGTAGGAAACTTAAATGATTTATTTTCTGCGAGATAAAATACAGAAAATTAAAAAAAATGTATCCTACATAGTTAATTTAAGTTTTAGAATAAGTTTAGATAATTCTGTATTAACATACAACTACGAAACATTACTACTTCGTTATATAGTATTTGCTTTCATAATAATAATAAGTCGCTTAAGTTTTACTACGAAAAGACTTATACTACTAGTGTACTGGGATTACGTAAAAAAATATGTAGCAAAAGCACATTATAGAATTTTACGGTTATTTTTAAATTAAAGCTAATAAAGTTTTTTGAATTGAAAATTATTTATTCTGGAGATGCCGTACATTTAAAAAATTTTTTTCAAATTATAAATGTTTTTATTATTTTATTTTACCTTTTTAGTGAATTTTTAATTTTTACCTTTTTAGTGAAAGTATTATCACTTTATCTATTTAATTACATTCAACAGATGAAATGGAAACTCACAGATAAAGGTACGTGAGCATGCATGCACTTGGTAAGATACAATGGCTTCTACATAGAAATTAAGCCTAAGCAATTATATTATCTCTGTTACTTCTCAAAAGCCCTTCTTACAATAATAACAAATACATGCGTTCAAAAGTAATCTTCAAATATCCCATATTCTGTCGACATAAGCCCCGGTACAATTTAAAAATCATACATGGGTGCATCCATCATGGTAAGACGCGTAACCCCGATAATACGCAGACAGCCCAAACTACTCGCTCATAACGGTCATTCCCACTAAACACGTTGCCATTGATCAACGCCATTCATCAACGTAAACATCATTGATCAAATAAAAAAAAAATATTTTTTAGCAGTCATACGATAAAAACAAAAAAAAAATGCATAAATCCTTCAAAAGCGTTCCTCTGTTGATTCAATTTTTTTTTACGATTACAAAGCTTTATACGGAAGCAAAAGCACACGGCAGCAAAGAACACATCATAACAGATAACAATACACAGCGCAGTAGCGCTCGCTGAAAACTATCAAGCGCTCGACATATTATTATCGGCACCGATCGGCTTTGAGATACACACCCACCCACACCCAGTCACATACATACAAACCCCTACGTGCAAAAGCCTGCCGCTCTGTAGAAGCATCGTCGCCGCAAGCTCGTCAAGTTTCCCGACGGGCCTATAACCTGACTGTACACAAGGCCAGACTCTCTCTCTCTCCTCCGCGCCGCTAGCCTATGTGTGCTTGGTCATCCCACGTTGAGGACAAACATATTCCCCTAGCTGCTGCTCTCTAGTTCTCTCTCGCTCTGTCTCCCTGTGTATGTACGCGTGTGTAGAGAGATAGGGCCAAGCTCGATTCCGCTTTGTAGCCCTGCTGACAAGTACGCGAGAGATCCTGATGGCGCTAAACCGAGAAGAGACCGCCGCTGCCGCCACCTCCCTCTCGCTCTCTATCGCTGCACCGGAGTCTGTGTGTATATGCCGCCGCGAGTCTCGCACGGATCTGATATTAGATGGCACGTTGTCCGGCTACCTGGAAATATCGGCCCCAGCAGCGGCCTCGAAACTCGCAGAGAGGTGTTGACGGTTGCGGTCCGCTTGCTACTGCCAATTACGCCTTGCGTCGTCGATTGACTTTTCTTCATGCTGTAGCTACGGCAATTATTGTTTGCACTGGGGATAAGCAACTGATTATCATTAGTATGAAGGATCTCCTTATCTGACTATAATAAACTGATAGGAAAATGTATGGTACTTATGATACCATAATTTCTAATAAAGAAAGTCATATCAAATTGCTCACTCTGAATCTTTTAAATCAAGCATAAGTCATCTTTCTCCCGATAAAGATAAGTATTGTTTCTTTAATCATGTAATAAAATTAATTTGACTTATTAACTGTCTAAAATAAATCGGACTTTATTCTATGTTTCAATAAAGTTCTATAAAGCATAATATAAAATTCTTGTGATGAAGCAATAAAGAAAAGGACAATTAAAATGTAATTACAACCTATGATCATGCACTTTATGTGTAACTTTATATATGTCACTTGTGGAATGCTTGTATGGAGAGCTAATTTTGTCAGGTACGGCTCGTAACAACTGCGGTCAATAGATTACAGTATCCAGTGTGGGATTGAATTTGCAGGTGCAAAATTTGCTGCAATTGTATATTCTATTAAAGAATCGGAACGATTATAGGCATCATTGGACAGAAACGGAACACTGTAGGAAATAAAATAAAATCTGAAAGTCAAATGAAACCCTCAAAGGTAATGTGATTCCCTTAATAATAAGAATAGTTTTTTTCAATTCCAGTTATATTGAAATTCAGGAGGTAATTGATTTTTATACTCTGTTCTTTCAATCATCCATACATAAGAAATTCATTAAATTATACAGTAATAAAGTTGCTTAAAGGCTTAATTAAACAACGCCAATGCAAATTCACATCATTCGAAATAAGCGAAAGAAATTTTGTATACTGCCATCCAATAAATTAATTAAATTAGTATTAACAAGTAGAAGATTATATATATCTAAGAGATAAAATGCTAAATCCCTGTAAGTAGATGCGTGCTAAGCAGAATATAAGACATGCCGTTTTTATGAACTTCGATCAGCTTTTTTAATCCTCTGAGCTTTTTATTCAAATTATACGTGCTTCAGCCATTAATCAAAGTCTCAACCAACCACTTTTTATACTAAATTTCGTATTGATGGCGCTTTTTATTAAAATTAAAATAGTAATCTGAGCTTACAGTAAAGTTAGAGTACTTGCCGTAAACTGAGTTGAGTAAAATCTTATAATAACTTTAGTAAAAAATAATGTATTCTTATCAATGACTACCAATCGACTAATCGTATACCATAGGTACTTAATTCGCCACCTATAACAAACAATTCGTCAAAATATAGTCTAGCGAAGCAAACGAGCCATGAACCAGGCGACGGAGGTGGTGGGGCAACGAATAAGAGAAACTTCTCCGCGGTGTAACATCAGGTCCGGGGCATTCGTCGAAACTCTGGCCGAGAGCGCAATATTATCCTGAATCATCCTTAACGAGGTGGGATATAGACCTCCGAACGCCGGTAATCCCCCCGCTCCACCCATCGGTCAAGGTTCCACGCATATAGCCTGCAGCACATAGCTTCTCCCATCCTTCTACTCCTGTTTCTGTTACAGATTACTCGAGATTCGATTCCGCACCGAATGTAGATACAAGCGCCAGATATACGAGAGTGGCGTTACGTCAGGAGGCACGCTTCCCTACCGTATACACACACACACACATATATATACAAGAATGCGTGTGTGTGTGTGTGTGGATGTATACGTGCGTGACGGGATCCTCGACGTAATTCGGGACGGGCTATCTATGTAGACTGTCGCCAGGGTGCGGCTTCGTTATCAGCAGTAAAACCCCTTCCTAAGGCTCTCGGACACACGCGTGTGTTTGTGTTTACTTGCGCGCGTGCGCGTGTACGTACGAGCGAATGCGTCGTTTACGTATTTTCAAGCTCTTGTGGGCTTTGTGAGATTCGATCGTGCAGATGAGGATGTTGATTTGCTTCCCTCTGCCGATGCGTTTCGAGCGATAGGTAAATAGGTGATTAGATCGATAGGCCCATTCGAAATGATTTTGAAACAAGGTAAAGCTCGAGTTTGCTAAAACAGTGGTGTATCGTTTCTTGCCTTTAGTCAGAACTCGGGATTCTTCCTATCCTCGAAATTACTTAGCAGCAATGATTTCCGAATACTTTAGTTCAGAAATATATAAGGAAGTTTCACGTGTCGTTGGAAAAGTGTCATAGAAACTGACTCCGAATGCATATATTTTTACAATTTTTTCTAGTTCATATGATGTGGTATAAATAGTAACTTCCTACTAAAGCTCCGAAACTGTTTTACTTATACAATATATTTTTCATGGTTCGCTTTAAGACTCGCCATAGTCCATTCTTTGATGGATATTTCTGCTCATACAATGTATTCTTATCGAGCTTTAAAGACAGTATTGAAGAGTAATGCATGCCCCTGAGTATATCCGTAAATGGCTGATGGAGACTTGCGGTTTTGATTCCAACGAAGATTATGAATGCCTTCTCGGAGAGGAGATTGGCCAAGATTCGAATAAAATTGATTTAACTATAAGATAAAAGACTTGGTATCACTTATTTTATCTATAGGTTAAAGAAAATATTTGATTCTATTATTCGGAGTTAGTCAATATATCACTGAGATTATGTATATTATAATTATTTATTATACAATACTATTTAAATACGTATACGTTTTAGAAGTTCATAATAAAAACTATCGAGTAACAACAAGATTTTTCAATTCACGTCATTCTTAAAAGCAGGAAGCAAGTTATTCAACTTGACGGATAAGCGAGTAAGTATTACATTTGAATTATAGGATGGGGAAAAATCTCGAAGACTAATTCCGCGTTCCCGCGTTCCGTCTACATAATACGCGGTCTCTCTTTCGCTCTCTCTCTCTCTCTCTCTCTCTCTCTCACTCACTCTCTTTGCCTCTCTCGAATAACATTACACCATTTTAACGAGCGCATCGCGCTGGGTTATCGTATATTAAAGGACACATTGCGGTAAGTCGCCCGTTCCGCGTGTCTGCTTTACGCGCGCGGTGGTGTCGGCTTCTTTGTTATCCTCCCGCTATGCCCATAGGTCTCTCTCTCTCTCTCTCTCGCTCTCTCTCGCTCTTCTCTCTGTCTCTCGTGAAAGCATCGGTGCAGGAAGAAAGAGCTTTGATGCGCGCGCCTATAACACGCGTTTCAAATCATTTTTCTTTTTCCCCACCGCTCGTGCTTCCACTCCACTTTTTTTTCGCACTGCTCGCTCGCATTTCTCCTTTACTTAGAATATGTCCTTTTGGCTCTTTGCGTCGTCCCTGCGAGGTACTTTATGTCATTAAAATACCTGCGAGTCTTTCTACTGGAAATATCGCGTTACCTAAAATACGTAGATGTGTGTAATCAAACTCATTTATATAATTTCAGTGCACGGAAAATAATGGGGTTTGGCCCTATATGTTTGTGAAGCTGAGTTTGAGGTACGGTATGCGCAAATCTTAGAGTTGAGTTTATAAATCGATCGTTTGTACACCATCCTACCAGCTTACGGAAATGTTAAAATGTTATATGCACAAGTATTAAAAAAAAATTTTATAATACAAATTATTTTCTGATTTTTCTTTTTCTTTAAGCAGTATTATATTATCTAAAGCTATCGCCAGTATATCCTTTACATTTCATAATCTGCAATTTCGTAAAATTTTGGTACAAGGTAATTTATTATTTTTAGGCTTTAGTATTAAGAAAAATAGATAAATTGATGCACACGTTAATGTTTATTATTTTCAATTAAAATTTACAATAGCTCTAGATTAAGATACAAATTCTTATTTAAAAATTTTTTTAAATCAATAAATACGTATCTATAAAATGGAATAAAAAATTATTATTGCGAGCTTTCTCTACAACGCATCAAAAATGTTAACATCATTCATGTTTTGCAGAGTACCCTATCATTTTTGTAAACGAGCTATTCTCCCCTAACAACATTTTCTTTACTTCCTCGCTAACGTGATATCAGCATCAAATATACCAACCGTGACTTTCTCAGAAGTCAGAGAAAAATAAAAGAACCGATGGAGGGTCGAAATGTCCCAGTCGCCGTTCATATATTCACTGCAGCGGCATACAGTCTCATATTTGCGCAAGAAGAACTAATTAGTCAAAACGAATCCAATAAAACGAGGGAAAATTAATTGCATCGCTGGTAACAATGGAGGAAACAGGCATTATTCGTAGTGCTGCACATCACCCAGCCCCAAACAAAGCATCAAGCTTCGCTCTTCAAGCCTACGCCCCCATCTTCTATATGTACACCTCGTATAGTTAGAAAATAAGCAGCAAAAAAACTCTTACCCCCACCGTCGAATCAACGAAACGCGCTTCTGCCTCGTAATTCTTTCGAGCGTTGCAAATTCTTCTCTTCTAAGCAAGACAGTGGCAACCTCGGCGTTTATATAAGCCACACACGCGTATGCGCGAGGTAAATAAGTCCGATTGTTTATAGAAGAAGAAAGAGTTTACAGCGGCGAGTAATTAATTCTTGGAGCGAGGAGGAGGTTGGACGGTGGGTCGAAAGAAAAGAGGGAAGAGAGGAAGAAGCGAGAAACTGCAGAGCCGCGCGCGCGCGGAGGAAGCTAGGGGCGAAAAAAGCGAGAGAGTCGAGAGAGAAAACAATACGAGTGAAATCAAGGCAGCCGCTCGCTCCACGCGCCGCTATTTCTCTCTCTCTCTCCTCCTCCTCCTCCTCCTCCTCTCGCTCGCTCGCGCGCACCATTGTTTCGAGGCCTCGCGCGCGCGCCCCATTGTCGGAAGGATGCGCGAGCGAGATTTTCCTTTGACCTTTTTCCAGTCGCACACTCTCCCAGCCAAGTGAAAGAGGAATAAAAGAGAGAGAGAGAGAGGGACGAGAGGGACGAGAGTACGAGCTGACACAATGCCGAGGGAGAGAATAAGAGACGAATCGAACGAGAGTGCATCTCGCTGGCGTGGGATATGCCGTATGAAATGAATGTGGCCTACTGTGGTTAAATGCTGCCTGTTACCACGATAGCGACCCTGTATTTAAAAGATAGCTTTTGGCGGTTTGTCTAACTGATTGGAACGCCACAGCACTATTTTATATGTATAGGCAATCGAATTTGTTTTTATTCAAAGACATATGTTATATATGGATTTGAGATATTGTTTAGGCGACACAATTTTAATATTAAAGATCATCAAAAAGGCAATTTTAATTAAAAAATTATATTTGCTTTAGACGAATATCGAGGGCTTTGCCAAATTCTGGAAAACAGATTGTTTGCCGCTACACATTTTATATATCTAGCTATAGCTTCGACAACTACATCTTCAGCTTACATCGTAAACGTAACCTTGAAAAAAGGGAAAAAGAAAGATGCACTGCGAATACATCATTATTTCTTATTTAGCCTGAGCATTCGACGCATCCTTAAAGCATCGGGAGCCTGAGATAAAAAGTCACAAGAGAAAGCCAAAGGAAGGAAAGGGAAAGAGAAAGAGAGAGGGCCGCGTACACTTACTCCTTTCTATCAGATATCTCTCTCTCTCTCTCTCTCTCCCACCCTCTCTCTCTCTCTCTCTCTCATCTTCTTGTTCCGGGAACGCAGCAAGTCTCAGAATGATTTCTCGAAGGGATAGAGCCGAGAAAATGGGTGAGTTATGTTGTCTAGAGTTCCTCGTGTTTCTTCTCTCCACCTCTGTGCTTCGTACGCACGCATACACACACACACACACACTACACCACGACGGCAACGGCGGCGTCGTCGTCAATGCGCCAGCTCGCGAACCTTGCTTCCTCGTCTTCTCTCTCTCTCTCTCTCTCATTCTCTTGTTCTACTAGGAGCGCGCTGCTCGATTTCTGCCGCCATATAACGCACGGGGAAGAAACGTGACCGGAAGATAATGTATAGCCGTGGCCGAATGAGACTTCGTTCACGGTTCATGCTTACTCGTTTATCCGAGTTTCCAAAGGCACATATCCTAGCCAGAAGCAATAATATTTCACCGCTGCGCGCTCGGCCCCCGACGGACGGCGGCCCCCACATAAATACAGATTATTTGGTTTACGGTTACCGAGAATCGACTCTCTCTCTCTCTCTCTCTCTCTCTCTCTCTCTCTCTCTCTCTCTCTCTCTCTCTC